>CM076570.1:436959446-437126132 GCA_034641835.2 Pinus albicaulis | reverse complement strand
CGTAGGCCTGAATCTTACTGACCCACTTATGCTGCCTCTCCTGCAACTGCTTCTGCTCAAGGAAAAACCGGAGGCTATTGTGATCAGTGCTCACCCGAAACCTGTTACCTACCAGATACTGCCGGAACTTGGCCAATGCATGCATAATGGCCAACATCTCCTTGTTGTATATCAGATACAACCTCTCATGCGGCAGTAGCTTTCGACTCTCGAAAGTTATAGGGTGGCCCCCCTGCATCAACACTGCGCCTACTCCTTCCCCGAAGCATCACACTCTAGAATGAAGGGCTACGTGAAGTTTGGCAAAGCCAATACCAGACAATTGCTAATCACCTCTTTGAGCTTGTCAAAAGCCCTCTGCAGAGTATCAGTCCAGCCAAATGCCCCCTTCTTGGTAAGATTTGTGAGGGTTGCAGCAAGTTGAGAAAACCCCTTGACAAATTTCCAGTAGGAGGTGCAGATGCCTACAAACCCCTGGAACTCTGTCACATTCTTCGGTTCCGGCCAATCCTGGATGGCCTGGATCTTCTCCTCATGGACTCTCACTTTGTCCACACCAATGATATGCCCCAAGTAGAGCATCTATGTCAGCCCAAACTCGCATTTGGAGAGCTTAGCATAGAAATGATCCTCCTCCAATATACGTAGTACAACCTCAATGTGCCGCAAGTGCTCCTCCCATGTTCAGTTGTAGATGAGGATATCATCAAAGAACACCAACACGAACTTCCTCAACTGACCACAGAAGATGTGGTTCATGCAAGACTGAAAGGTGGCCAACCGCTAGTGCGTTTGTTAGCCCAAAAGGCATCACCAAAAACTCGAAATGGCCATAGTGTCACCTGAATGCAGTCTTGGGGACGTCCTGGTCCCTCACCTTGATCTAATGGTACCCCAACCTCAGATCGATCTTGGAGAAGAACTTCGATCCCCTCATCTCATCCATCAACTCATCAATCCTGGGGATGGGATATCGATTCTTCATGGTCATTTTGTTGAGTGCCCTATAGTCAATGCCCAAAAACTGTGGAGTATCTATCCAATATCGTCTGCACATTGGGGTGTACTAACTGTCCTGTGACTCCTACCTCTGAAATACACAACTCTACTGCCCACTCTATGTCCCCCTTCCGAAAGTTTGCCTCCATCCGATGTGCTGAAACTATCTAAGGAGAGTATGTGTGCATGCCTCTGATCATCACATGCTTCCCACTTTTCTTGTCTGTCCACTCCATCTCCAGTGTCTCCCAATCTGTGGTGAGCTTACCCAGCGTAATTAGCCGCTACACTCCCAATACCACATTGGTATCTGGGATGTCAACCACAAAGAAGTGGTCTGTCATCGTGCACGTCCCCATGGTCACTGCTAATGTTAGAACATACCTCATACACTGCATGGTTCTGGCGCCCAGAACCAACACTGAGAAGCTATCAAAAGACTGTCGGTATGCCCCTCCCCTGCACTAGTTGGGCATCAATGAAGTTATGAGTGGCCCCGCTATCTACCAGAACTGAGACACGTTGTCCCTAAACGGTGCCTTGGACACGCAGTGTCAAATACTTAGGAACTCCTCACAAAGATGCAAGGACTCCTCCTGTGGGTGCAAACGCTGCCCCTCCTGCTCCTGGGGGAGGTGGTGGTGGATGTTCTCCTCTCGGTGCCTCAGCGCTAGCATCTCCCTCTAACCCCTCATATGCATCTTCTTCTCGCTCACTTTTGGAGAAGACCTTGATGTAGTGTGCCTTCCCTATGGCACATCGATGATCTGGTGCCCATGGCTCCTGGTAAGTGAAGCATAGCTTCCTCCGTCTCAAATCTCTCATGGTGTCATCGTCCAGAGACCCTCGGCCCTAGCTCCCCTTCGGCAGTGGAACTCTCGTGTCTTTCCCCTTTGGCTGAAATGTCGGTCTCTAGGGGAAAGGAGCTCTAGTCCTGGGCAAAGCATCCTGCAAGTCCCTTGTCCTCCCAACTGCGTCCTGAAGTGTAACAAGCCTAGTAGACCTTACTAACCCACACAGAGGCTCTGCCAACCCATCAATGAACATGTAAATCCTCCTGGCCACAAACAAGTCTGGCACCATAACAGAAAGCCTCAAGAACTCAGAAATGTAAGTCTCTGGGTTCCCAGTCTGTTTGAGCTTGGTCAGCTCAACAAAATGCTCTTCCAGATCCTTACAGTCAAATCTCTCCACCAATCTCCGAGTGAACTCTGCATACGTTGTCACTACTGAGTGACTCAACGTGGCCATCCCATGGAACCACCAGTCATGGGCTTCCCCCTCAAGGTGCAGTGCTACCACCTTGAAGGCCTCCACTTCCGCCATCTAGTTCAGCTGAAAGTAAATGTCCAACTTTTCCACCCAAGCTTTTGCTAAACATTTTGATGACCCATCATATGTTGGCAGGAAAAATCTGCCCATGGTACATTGCAGTTCACCTCCCTGCGTGTACCCAACTTCTCTATTATGGTTGTGGGGTCTGTTGTTGTCCTTCAGCTGGGAGAAATCATGGAAAGAGAGAGCTTCACCAAACTCTTGCCTGTATGACTAATACTCTGCAAAATAATCCCCATATTGAGCCATCTTCGACTCTTGGGATCCTCGCATTCCCATACCTACAGTCAAGAATGTGGGCATAGTGGAACGTGGGGGAGTGTGTAGCACCACCTGCTGCGCTCTGTTCTACTCCTATGTGTGATGAGAAGTGTTGGATCCTTCTCCGATGTGAAATCCCCTTGGGGTCTCACGCTGTTTGTTCTCCCTAGCAATCTTCTGATCCATCTCCTCTATTTTTCTAGAGAGCTCCTGTACAGACTTCAAGAGGAGATTACCGAACTCCTTCTCGTCATCTACTTCTTTTGCCATGGGTGCATCCTCCTCTACATCCTCTACTGGAACACAGTCCCCTTCAACAAATGTGGGCTCGAGTCTCTGCTCTCTGCTCCTGTACTGTTGCTTCCTGTAGGTGATGTATTCTTTTTCTTTGAGTGTCGTAGACTGATTTTCTCCACAGGCTGAGCCAAGTCTATGAGCTCTGATACCACTGTAATATTCCGAATAGTAAATAAACAGCAATGCAAAGCAACATAAACAAAACTATAGCTAATAGAGATGCACCATAAAAATTATGGCAAACATTTCGGGAAAGTTGAGCCATTTTATTATAAATCTGGAAATAGGGGATGAGAAAAAGAAGGTGATCAGAAAATATGGCACCTTCGCTTGATCAAGGCAAGTTGAAATAACTCTCCAAACCCTACTATGGATGGTTGCTTCTCCTAGTGACTGCGTAACTCCCTGAGTTGTTGCTGCTACTGGAAAGTGATGCTTCTGGCTGGATTGGAGTTGTTCCCCTGCTCATAAAATTATGAAACTCCGGCTATGAACTCTCCTGCCAAACCCGGAAAAACCCAAGAAGGAATTCCGGAAAGGCTAACCCCTGAATTTGACCCCCTTAGGAAAATTACGCACTCCTAGTGAGTACGCTGGCCTCTGAACTGAATGACTGGAAATGCTGGCCTCTATGCTCCAAAAGACAACTTGTGTAGGGTTGATCCCCTCACACTTCTCCCAGACTGAAACTCCCGAATCTCCCTCACTCCCGGAGCTGCCCTCCTCCAAGACTGCGTAATCTCTTTGAGTGACTGCGCTACTTGATGACTGTGTAACTCCTTGATGAATGGTCTGTGTGCTTTAATCTGAAAACTGAAGGTAAAGCGCCTCACCTGAGAGGGCACTGGAAGTCCCCCGAGGTTGAGGTTGGGATGTCTGCTTGGAGACACCCGTGTGCTGAACAACACTTGCAGACTTAGCTAAACAACATAAGCGTGCTCAACAACTGTTAGACAAAAAATTTGAACATGCATAATAGAATGAATGAGAAGCTAGGCCCTCACTCCCTTTTATGCTTGAGACCCTAACATCCCCTTGGACCCCATTGTGCTGCGTTGTCCTCCTTTGCCACGCTGCCACTGGGCTGCCTGGCCCACGTTGCCTCTGGGTTGTCCCTCTCCCTGTGTTGTTACTTGGTCCCCCTGGGCCCCACGCTGAAATCATCATGCTGGCTAAGTGACTTTAGGGAGATTATTTCTCCTAAGTTGGGTTATGGGTCCCAACACCCCTTTTATTTATGGCTGACATTAGAAAAGAAAAATCTGAGCAAAAATTAATATTGCCAATTAGCTGCTGCTAATTGGGAATATTACAATAAACAACTGAAATTGTGCCAGTCAGTATATATGGAACGAAAACACTCCGCAAAAACAACGACTGTAGAAAACCAATCTATGATCGCAAAATCAATTATAATCAAACAATTTGTCATTTGAACCGGAACACTATCCAATCGAGGTACAACTACAGATCTCTGTAATGAAATCAAACCAAAAATTGCAGTGAACCAAAATCACTTTAACATTGATTTGATCACGAATATGCATAAAAGATTTCATGAATTTGCCAATAAGACTTCATCAATCATGCTTAGAAATGGAACTCCACTTATTTTCTGCCGATAACTCAACTTGAATTGCACAAATGAGGCTATCATAGACTCAGGCAATGAGCATTGTGAAACTTCATCCCATATATAGCAATGCCGACGTTTCAGCCTTGACTGAAGACAGCGACGGTGGTGTTGAATTTTTGTAGCTATGGTGGTCTTCGTAATCAATATTTTATCCTTTCAAATATGTGTAATGATAAATACAAGACATGTTCTTCATGTCGGCTTCAAGAAAGAGAATTTCAATTTTTTTTTAAATTTAATTTTTATGTTCCTCCAAAATATCAAGTCGACCTGACCCTTCAGACACACCACTTCGGGTTCATCTAATCGCTATCTATACCCATTAGAATTCATCAATTGACAGTTAATTCAAATCACTTTTGTCCAAGTGAAGGAGGAGAAAGACAAGGGAAAATCGAGTTTAAAGGGCAAGTCAAGAATTTGGGCAGACCTAATCTCTAAGGCAGCAACAGACTAATTTATGCAGTAGGTCAAAATTTCAGGAGGTCGAGATTTCAAAAGGTCAAAATTTCAGGAGGTCGAGATTTCAAAAGGTCAAAATTTCAGGAGGTCGAGATTTGTCTCTGGTTGACCAGGTTTGACCTGGGAATGTTTGTGGTCAGTTTAACTTTGTTTTTTACTGAAGATCAGATTGTATCTCTTATTGAATTGAATAATTTCTCTAAGGAAAAGGTTGTTGGATTTGTCCCCCAAGTGGGTTTTCCTGGGGTAAAATTCTGTGTCTTATGTATTTGGCTGTCTCTTTATGATCCTAATAGTATTTTGTTTCTATTGTTGAGATCTTCTGTGCAATTGTTTTATGATGAATGTGAATACAAGAAAGATTAACATGAGGAATCATAAGAAGTAATTATCAGATTAGAAGATCTTTGAAAAATCAACAAGTGGGACCTGAAGAACCAGAAGCCTCTCCAAGCTTCTCACAATCATATGTGGAACAAACAATATCTAACATCAACAGGCCAAAATCTGCACCCTACCCATACATTTTATAAATGAACGGAAAGCAGAGATACCACACCTGTTTTGTAGCCAGATACAACTTCAGGCAGTTATTATTGGACTGAAATTGGATGACCGTTGTTCATTGAAGGCCAAATCAACACAGTCCTCAGACCAGATGCTCTTCCACCGATTCCTTAGATAAACTCTTTTGTTCTTTTCTTGAGTGAATGCTCCATAAGAATATGCATTGATCTGAGCTTGTTATTTCTTCCTTGATTGGTGATCAAATGAATCAATTAATCTTTAATTTATATGAATCCTCCTTCTCTTAAGTAAGTTGACTTGAAGCTCATTAACAAGTTAATTATTTTGTTATGGAGCCGACTTGAAATATCAACAACTAATGTTCCACATTCCGCTTTTGTTTGTTACGGTAGCTCCAAACCAACCATGTTTAACTTATGAAAATACGATCACTTGCCTTTATGGACGGGCCAATTCTTAAGTCTTGAGAAACATCTTTGATGGGCTATATCTATTTGGAGAATGATCGGTGTGACAAGGAAGTGACTATTAGTGGAAAAACATACTTCGAAGTGGAATAGCCCACACTAAAACCAGGTGTGCCAACTCATCAATAACCCATTCACCCTTTGACATCAATGACAATTTTCTTCCAACATCTTCTCCGCCATAACTTGGGAGATATTGGACGGATGAGAGGTATCTTCTTCGGCCCAACCTTTGGTGAAGCTGCGTCATGATAGAATGAGGCCATGGGGGGATGCTTTGAATGTCAAATTTTTCCTAAGCAACTTTATCTCAGCTTCTTGTTGCTCCTTTGTTTTGACTTGCGTTTGATTTTTCTCCGCTTCCTTTGCATTCAATTTTGCCTCTATTTTTTAAAAAACTTTTTACACTTATTACCTCTCTCATTGCATCTAAAGCTGAAAACAACCCCAAAAGGGGCACTTCCAAACTTGCCCCTAGAATCTCTGATTGATTTTTCACTTGCAGTTGAGGAAAAAGTGGAATGAGCATCTTCCTCTAGGTTTGTCTGCTTGGGCGGAGTCAAATTTTGGTCATGTAGATGCAGATTTTCAAAGTGCAAAGGATTGCAAGCGGCTTGTGTATTCAGTTTCACTAACATCTTGTCCCTTTTATGAATTGAAGAAGGTGGGGTACCTCTTGCACCTAAATGCTTGTTCATATCAGTAGCTACTACATCAACAAGTCACACTCCTGTAGAAGCCCTTTTGTCAGTGGCGAGAGCAAATGGTTATGAAACAGTATACTTCAACCTTGCAATTCGACTTTTTGTTGGCTGATGAACTGAACTTTCTGCAGCTGGCACTGTGACTTCCATATGTTCCAATTGCGGCCTTTCTCCCGTATTTCCATGCGAACTCAAGTCTTTGTTATCTCTTAGTGCAACCTTTTTAACCCTTTTGAAAGTACTTGGAGGAAATGGCCATGGCTTCTGTATTTGAAAACATTCATTCCCACCTTTACCAAGCACACTTGAACCAAGCTTATGTGATTTCAAATCTCTCAAATGCTAGCTGGACATACTCCAATTACCCTTAAAGACTCCGCTTTTTTATCGTGTGCCACATTAGATTGGCCTACGGATGAATCATCTATTCCAAACTGATGTTTGTGGGCATCAATTGTTCCATCATCTGTCTCATCACTGTCTTGAACAATTGCTTTCTCTTCTGCTTGTTGTTTCTTTGTGGCCTCTTTAGATTCAACCTCCTCCACAAGACTGTTTTCGTTGGACCAAAAAAGGGGCATTTCATTCCTTCGACTCTCATTAACTGGGACTGGCGTATTTTGAAAACAATTAGCATTAATACCGGATGTGACCGGAATTTCACCTGGTTCCAAATCCGTTGTTAATACATGAGAATAGGGAGTGGCACTTGCCAGCATAATAGGATTGAGAAAGCTTCTCTGCCCATCCCCCATCTTTCTGGTATCAGAACAGGTTCATCAACTTCTTCAGGAACATCACAATCATAGTCAACGTCACTGACAACTTCCGAGACTATCTCTACAGAACATTCCTCCAATGCATCCTCCTGACCTTTAGCCTTCCCATTGTTGGTGCATGCATTGACAGCTGCTATAGCATCTAGTTTGCAGATACTCTGGTCAACAGTCACATCATAATCAACCATACACTGACTAATTGCTACAGTGTGTTTTACATTGCAAGCGTTCTCATCAACTGCCATTAGAAATCCAACATTGACCTCCCTTATAAACTTGGCAAGCACTGATCTGAAAGTCCTCATCATTTTGATTTCTTTATTCTTCTTAACTTTATCATGTCCATGTGCTTGATCTAAGGCAATGTCACCAGCATTTGCTGCTGTTGCTTCTAACAAGTTCCCTGGACTGCAGCTCTTACCTTCTCATCTAAGACTTCTATTCACTACTACAACTATACCAGCTTGCACATCTGCATGTGCTGCTTCTTGAGATTCAAACCTTTTCAAAGAAAGCTCAACATTGTTTTTATGTTCATTGTTTCCAACTATACCCTAAGGTATGGAGGGAGTACTAGGTTTGGTCTTGTCATCCTTATTATGGGGATTAACATTCTGCAGTAATGGAGTTTTTTCTAGTTCCACCAACACTGTCTTCA
Organism: Pinus albicaulis; assembly: GCA_034641835.2. Taxonomy (NCBI): domain Eukaryota; kingdom Viridiplantae; phylum Streptophyta; class Pinopsida; order Pinales; family Pinaceae; genus Pinus; species Pinus albicaulis. Next base: position 437,118,006 of record CM076570.1, on the reverse strand, counting down.
CATCCTGAGAGGTAGCAGTATTATCATCCTTTTTCAAGGAATTTTGAGCCCCATCAGAATGATCAATACCGTCACATAAAGGATCACATTGGTTTTCTCGAGCTGATATATCAAGATGAGGTTGATTAACAATAGACAGGCCTGGGACATCTTCCCTGGGTTGATTAACAGTAGAAAGGCTTGGTGTAAAAGGCACCCCAACCCGGGAGCAGCCAAAAACATTTTGTTCTGCAAATAAGGAAAACTGCACTGACCCAATCTATCCCCTTGACTAATTTTGAGGAGAAAAAAGTGCCATTGTAATAAGACTCTTGTACCGTACTTAATGCCTGTTGCAAATTGACCAGATCTAAGAAAGGCTGAGCACATACAAACCTCTGCTCAGACTTCTCATCATTCCCAGACTTATCTTATACCATACTGTTAAATTAAGGCAAAGATTGTGAGTTATCGCTAACACCAAATTCAAGGGATTGATCTCTTTTATACTTTTTAGGAGGGTATGGCCATGACCGATCATTTGGCAACCCTAAAGGAAATTCAAGAGGGCTATTACTATTGCCACAATAACACCTCCTCTTACTTTAGGCAGGCCTTTAGCACGAGTGTGGTATCCCTAGGGTTGGGATTTACCAAGGCTATGCAATGGAGGCTCAAACTTAGATAGAGAATTAGATTTAGTAAAACAAATTTTAAATGGTTTATTGAATTAGATGCAACCATTGGATAATAAATTTTTAATTTAACTAAGGCTATCAATTTTGTTTTCATCCAGGAAATTCATTGTAACTGCTAAGCCTTCCAATGGATCCAAGGCAGAAAATACATAATAGATGTAATGGAAAAACAAATTGAAAAGTTTCAAAAAGTTTATGCAATTTTGCTACCCTATTAAGTGCTAAGCTTATCATACTTTCTCATCTTTTCTTATATAGTCATGACTGACAAACAAGGTTGAAAATTGGAAGGATTAAGGTCATCATACCTTATGATCTTTTCTTATATTGTGATAAAACTCAACGCACAAAACTACTTCTGGATAACGCACTGCCTCATACTCACTCTGACTGACTTGCTTTGTCTGCAAATTAATGCCAAAACAGTTAGGGGAGTTTGTCATAACAATATATCTATGGTAACTCTGAATAAATTACAGGGATAGATGTTGAAAATATAAAAGGGTTAGTTTAGGCAATATCATTGGCTTCAATCCTATGCAAATCTCTGTAACTATAACATTATAGCTTGGATCATATCATGAGATCTATCCTTGTTATTAGGTCCAACTCCTTTGTCAAACTCAAGAATCTAAACCACTTATAAATCTAGAGATATGGAGAGATAAGGAGAGATCATGGTGTTAAAGGCTAATCATTTAATCTTGTGGTTTAATAGAAGCTTAGGTTCTAACTTCTTACATTTCAATTTACACATTTCTTTCTAAAGCTGACCAGGGAAACTTTTAGGGGCTAATATTTGCAGGTGGGCTAAATGCTTTTTCCAAAAAAAAGATTAGCCACTTTCCATTTTTTTAGAAAAATAATTCGCCCAAATTTTATAGTAAAAAAATATTTTACCTTAAAAATGGCCAAAATTTTATAGAGATTATATAAAGTTATTAAAATTTGAATATTTCTACAAAAATATTGCCAAACATTTTACAGTTTGCATATTAGGGACTAGTAAGATTTGCCAAAGTTTCTAAAGTTTAAGATAAAGTTCTATCCTTAAAACTTTCCCTGAAGTTGACTAATCTAATCCTGGTCTTTCTTGGAATTTATAACATAATTAGTTCACATTAATGTATCTTCTGAACACATTTAGCCAGAAACGTAAATGGACTAAATACAATCCATTTATCAGATGCGACTCAAAAAGGAAATAAAGGAATCAAAGTAAATGGCACAATTATTTGTAGAGGAAGAAATGAAAACAGATACAAGCATCTAGTCTGTTCATTCAATCAACTCCAAAGAGTTTCAGGAACACCATGCTTTTTTCCTTTTTGGTCAGAAGTCTCCTCGTCATATTTACTTTTTCCAAGATGCTCATTCATTCTAAACAGTTTCATGCTCTTGTTCTATCAACTATGTATTGGAATAATTTTATTTTTTTTTATGATTGGTTTACAAAACTTCTCGTTTTCCTCGATCAAGCTTATGTCAAGAATTTCACATTCTTGAAACTTTCTGTAGTACAGATGGGGATGAGTTGATGTTGCCCTCAAAAGTTCTCTTTACTACTTTCTTGATTCATTCTTCATAAGCATACAATAAACCTATTTGTGCATCCTCTCATCAATAAAATTCTTTTGTTAGAACATGTAATTCGCTATTATTCTATCCTCTGTAAACCTATTTTTCATGCTTTATTTGATTTGAAGGATATTCAAATAAGTCACTAACAATGTGAAGTAAAATTAATTGTTTTATTCCTTCTGTGTCCTTATCTCTTCTCTTTGCAAGAGGTGTATTTTTTTTTGCTGTGAGAAGTGCCACCATAGACACACCCCAAGGGACTACATGACATTGCATGAACTTCCTTCAGCGAAGATGCCAAATCTAATAGTCCCTAGAATTGCAACCAACCTTGTCACTTTTTAACGAGCCACTAGGGTGGGGAAAGCCATAACGAAAATGGAACCTGACACAACTTAATACTTTTGTCAACCTCCTCAATTAATCAGGCCCCAATTGGCACTGTAAATTATATAAGGTGATCTCCTTGGGAGATTTCTATATGTCAAATAGCAGAGAACAACTTTAAGTTGTAACATCAAAGTATTCATCACAAAGGCACTTGGTTTATGCCATAGAACTTGTACATGATCCAAGCCATTTTAATTGTATTTGATCCAACTTGTTCTCTTTCCTGGCTCATCGCCTTATAAATCACCCGATAAGTTTGATTTTGCACTCAAAGTAAAAGCTCGATGAGCCAATATTGTATTCTAAGATGCCTAGAATCATTCACATAGACAATGCATAGAGAAATCCTCTATGTTGACCCTTGGTGCTCTACTATGATAGGACATAGATAAGATAAGATAATTTTACTAATGTTTACAAGTGACAGAATTAGGTGAATGTGACTAGAACAATGTTGCACAAAGCACGGGCGAAGCGGGAACGTTTTTTGGAAGTGGATATGTGGAAGCATCATTTCCCAAAATTCTAGGAAGTGAAGCATCTCAGAAGCATCTGCTATATATATATATATATATATATATATATATAAACATCCAAAATACCAAATTAGTTGTAGAAGATATGAAAACATGCATATTTGTACATAAATCAAGTTACATATGGAATCCATTGTACATCAATAATTAATTATTCGAGCATCAACCATCTAGAATCTAGATTCTTCTCCTCTTATCTCACCTTTGCCTCTACCTCGATTGTCTAGGGATATTAGTCAACATTGCCCAATTTTGATCAAACTACCTAATCCAAGCCTTAAAATATGGTGGAAAAAACTTAACATGCCTGATCAATGATTTTGAATAGGATATGAAATTGTGTTTTCTCCATATGAAGTCCGATGAGGCCGGAACCACTCTCAAACATCCTGACTCATTTCATGGTAATGTTAAAAATTTAAGTAAAAGGAAGAAAATGAAAGATAAAAACATTACCATGAGGGAGCATCTAGGAAGCATCTAAGGAGCATCAAGTGAGCACTTTGAGAGTGTTCAAGAAGCCCCAACCCAACTTAAGTCAAAGAAAAAAAAAATTAGAACTCCACGAAACCGCCCATCTCCCTCTGGCGCGGATCTGTGCCCGAACTTCCATGGATCCGCGGATCGAGCTCGTGCGGTTCCAAATTTTTAGGAATCACCTCAAAATGGCAAAATGACAGATCTGATTTTCGGATCCGCAGTTTCACCAGAGGATCGCCCAAGGATCCGTACGGGTCGTGGTCTCGCCCTTGGATCCTTCGGGTGGGGAGGATCGTGCAACACTAGACTAGAAAGTACATAGAACCACAAATGGTGATGTAAGAGTGTCAAGGCAACTCCTGGTTAACAAAATATGTGTGTGTGCGAAAATTAAAAAAAATAGTTACTAGAAAGGCATAAACCTTAAGAAAAACTAAAGATGAGTACATCAAGATGAAAAAGGATAAATGAGGGTAGCCAATACTTTGCACTAGATGTTGATGTAGAGGAGGAGGAGCTATCTCTTCCATCACCAATCATCATAACAGTACAAATGCAAGTTTTGATACTATCCTCTGAGGAATGCCTAGGGCTAAGAGGTACTTGCCTAGGTAATATTGGAGAGGAATTTAGTGCAACTAGTGGGAGCTAACCTAACATCGAGGCCAAAGAGAATATCTAGTAATGGGTGCCTAGGAGCTCAATATAGGATGGGAGTTGCATTCATGTCAAGATCTCCTAGAGAAAGTAAATCTTTTGATTTCATGCTAATAGCTCATCATTCCCTAACAAAACAAGAAGATGTGCTTTGTGTCACCAGTGTATTGTCCCATTATACATTGCTAGGCTAGCTACCACTGTTACCAAAATAAGGAAAAAATACCAATAAAATTGCCATATCACGAGTTTTTCAACTAAATGATTTTATTGGGCGGGTTTTTGCTGAGTTTTTCGAAATTGAAAAAAATAAGGATTAAATCATAAAAAAATGTGATTTTTTGAAATTGAAAAAAATGGATATTTTTGTATTTTTTTAATTTTTCTGAGCTTTTTGCCAATTTTTTTTATTTTCTCTGGACTTTTACGACTTTTTCAATTTTCAGACCCTTGTTGATTTATTCCCGAGATCAAATTTTGCAACATTGGTATCTACATGGTGTTAAATGATTGCAATCATCATGATTGACTATGTTGATTTTTGGGTAGCTACGGAGGTATTCTCCAGCTACAAAAGTCGACCTTGTTACCGCTCAAACTAGCAGGGGTCCTAGGAGGGGATTCTATAGAGAAACTACTAGGTCAAGTGGCAATAATGAAGCAATAGCCCACTGTCACCTCAACTATAGCTCCTTGCTCTTTACAATCTTTCAGCGATGGGAGGAGACCCGGTATAAGAGGAATCACAAGGATGAATAGGTAAATGAATAGATGGAGGGTGATTCCTAGAGCCTATTCACAAGAAAGACTCAATTCTATGGCTTACTTGCTTAAGAAGCAAGGTGATGGGCTTTTTAGAAAGGGTTGACAAGATACTTATGCCTAGATTTGGAGAATATCCCTTAACAAGAGGTATCCTAAACCTAAGAATCCTAGAGGAGGAATGGCTTCTATGTGATCCTTGTGGAATATGAATCACAAAGTTGTGGGACCACAAAGAAACCAAGTGGGCCCAAACTAAGTAAGGGTGTGGAGTTGATCAAGAAGAGAGGGGCTTGACCTTTTTAGAGAGGAGAATAGGATCAAAGGACTAATTTTCTTTTGAAATTTGAAAGTAAGTCCAAATGAGGATACTAAACCAAATCAACCTAGGGAGATGAATGATACTTTGGCTAGGGCTTGTTATATCTCGAGATTCCACCGTCGAATTTGCCTCAAACTTGGAGGACCTCTTGAGAAAGCCCCAACGCAGTAGTGGACCAAAATTCAAGGGCTTTGTATGGCTATAAAGAATTTCTCTTGATGGCCTAGGTGTTCTACAAGGGTTGGGCCTAGGATTGGAAGAAATAAAGACAAGAGAGGTAATTTTGACCACCAAGGGGATCCAAGGATCAATGCCTTGCTTCTTGGGCTTAACGGAAATGGAGTCAAGGTACACCTAGATCAAGAATTTTCGTGAGCTAAGGAGCCCTAATTGACCTTTGCTAGCCTCTCCAAGTGCAACAACTAGGTTATTAGGGTTTTATACTTCGAATTTGCAAAGGAGATGAAGTTTCGAGGTCTTTCTGTGAAAGTTTCAAAACAGAAACCCTACTGCAGTATCTAGATCTACTTCACCTACTTGTTTCATTTACATCAACAAGTTATTTAACTGAAATATTCAGAAAAAACACTAAAGTAGACACTAATTGTAGCCTACAAATCTACAGATCATTTACTGAACAATGCACACGTGACCAGATTACACAATATTTTTCTAATAATGTCTCGCTTAAACCCTAAAGTGAAAACCGGCGTGCAAGAATACAGTATTTATATTATTATGTAATCCGAATACAACATTCTCGGGGTACCGACATGGTTGGCTCCCACAGAGAAACACACAAACACAAGGCACTTCCTTGATCGCGTACGAAGATATGGTTGTCTCACACCCTCACTCGCTCCTCCAAATTTCCGTGTCAATCCCTCAATCAAGCGTCATTCCCACTGTCACTCTCATTTGTAATATTCCTAATTAGCACCGCTAATTGGAATATTTTATTTTTGTATAGTTTTGCCGACTATAGTTTATTAATAAATAAAAGTGAGAAAAGGGGTCTAACTCACTTAAATAAAATAAAGTGTTTCCCTAGTAGATGCAACGTTGTAACTTAAGGGGGGAGCCAAGGGGGGCCACACACCACGTGGAGGAGCCAATGAGAGAGAGAGGACGTTGGTTTTGGAGGGAAACCAATGCTATAAAAGGTGGAGGAGCCTCCTCATTTGGGCATTATTGATATTGTTGATGATATTGAGCTAGACTTCTGTCTACTTGAGCATGTTGGCTATTTAGTCGGTCTGCAGCACTGTTTAGTGCGACTGAGTGTCTCCGGTCGGAGATCTCACCCTTGGCCCCGGGGGACTTCGAGTGCCTGCTCGGGCAAGGTTTTTCTTCAGTCTTTAGCAGGAGATTTGCAGGTGTTTTGTTTGGGAGTTTTGCTGAGGAGCTGAGGTTCATTGGGTGACTGTGCAGTCCTTGGAGGGAGGACGCAGTTTGAGTTGGAGCTGTTCAGTGGTAGAGATTTCTGCAGGAGATTCAGGCCTATTTCGGTGTGGAGGCTCAGCGTTTATCATTTGGTGAGTTTCCTGAGGAGTTGTGGCCCCATTTCAGTCTATTTCAGTTGGTGTCTGCGCTGGTCCTGGAGGGACAACGTTTTTCTAGGAGGAGGGTTTCTGGGGTGATTTTCGGAGGTGGTCCATTTTGTATATGGTTTCTGGGTTTTGTCCAGATTGGTGAGTTCAGGTGGTCTGCCGATTTTCAGCTCGTTCCAGCAAGGGGATCAGCCCCTAGCTTCAGTTCATTCCAGTAGCAACAGTATACGGCAGTTTCTTCCAGCAGCTGGGATGCAGTTTCTTGTAGCAGCCATTTCCTGTTTTTTTGAGAGGGTTCTTCACTTGCCTTGAGCAAGGATAGGTGCATTTATTCTGATTATCCATTGTATCTCATTATATTCTCAGATTAATAAAATGGCTTAGCATTTCCGGCATTTTTATGTGTATTTTCTTTATGTTCTATTTTCAGCATTTCCTATATTGTCGTATGCTTGTATTGCTGTCTATTTCCCTTTCGGGATATTACAGTGGTATCAGAGCATAGTTCTGGCTCAGCCTGTGGAGCTGGCAATCTATGGCAAATATGAGGATCACAATGCCTACATTCTTACCTGAAGTACCGAGGCAACATGGTCGTATACCCCTTGAAGATTATTTCAGAGAATGGAAATCCAAGGGGGAAGACTTCAAAGCAGTTTGTCCCTTCAAAGATTACTGTTGGCTCAGGCAAGATGAAGGAGGAAGGTACAGTGAAAGGAACAGTGGGTTTTCTACCATGCAGAGTTCAGATTTGCAGCGTACCATTGGGAGATCACCTCTTCCCATGCATGAGGGATCCACTAGTCCCTGTGAGTCTAAGCCCAAGAAGACCGGAACGGTGAAAGAGAAGAATTTCTTCTCATATCTTTTTGGATTAAGAGGAAATTCATCCACCGTAGAGGAAGTCAAGAAGATTGAAGAGAAAGAAGAGGAAGTACCATGCGCTTCCGATTCTCATCAAGAAGAGATCACATCACCTTGTGAGGAGGCTTGTGATAACGCTGTCACACTCATGGAGGAGCAGCCACACGCATTGACAGTTGGGGCAGCCAACACTTTTGAGGATGGGACTCTTGTAGATCAAGGGTCAAATCTCATTGCTACTATAGAGCAGCCTGGTTGCACTGCGTTGTGCAACATGGAAACACTCAAGGAGGAATCGAACCATCATTCTCATGAGCCATTGTTGGATTGTACATTGCACTTGGAGGATGAGGGCACCTAGGATTGCAGGGAGTCTGAGGTTACACCTAGTGTTACACATGATACCCCCTCATTGGAGAATTCCTTGGCCATGACAGTTGATGTGGTAGTGGAGAAGGTAGAGCCTACCTCAGTAGAGCCATCCATTGAGGTGATGACCGGAGTCATGTCCGAGTCTTCAGGTGGTAGCAGCACACGACAGATGGGTGAGGCATTAGGAGATATATCCACCTTCGATGAGGCACTAGCAGGTACAAAGGTATTGGATGATGGTCGCATACAGCGGTATCATCGGCTTCGGACGGACCTTCGAGTTTTGAGAGGGAAGGCCACATCAGTACGGGAGGCCATTTTGTTGCAGGACCAGGAGCTGGAGGGTATGAGAGTGACTTGTGCCAAGTCGGCGGCCAAGTTGGTCCGCATTGGGGAACGACTGGATTCCCTGATGGTACAATCAGAGGGCACTTTGGAGCGTCAGATCATTCCCCTTCAGGCATGCATGGATGGGACTAGCAGTGTTGTTGGGTCATCTCTCCCCGTTGGAGAGAGAGAGGCAGAGCCACCTAGTCAGATCTCATATGTTGACTTGGATAGCGGTATGAGACGATCAGAGTTGCACAGGGTACAACATCCACATGTTGAGGTTGGATGGCGAGAGATTTTGAGTCGGTACTCGGTGGAGCAGGCTATGGAGATAGTGATAGATCCTGTAGCTCTCCACAGGATTTCTATGCATGGGGCATACAACCCCGCATTGGCATTGGGATCCGTGGGATCACCCATCGTTTCCCAAGCAGTCAAGCTGATCATGTCTTGGAGAGTACGCTCATTCGAGTAGCAGAGTTATGTGGGCTGCCGCCTCCAATGGCCAAATCCGCCGAATGTGGGTAGATTCCCTAGGTTGTCTTGGCATGACACTCATACACGGGATCACGGGGTGGTCAGCACACCTTGGCAGGAGCTTGTCGGAGGAGGTGGCATTGGCAGGCCACCAGATGGCACCTTGGATGGGGCCAGGGATTCTTCACCTTTGTGTGGGGCACAGAGGACGCAGCAGAGCCGAGCAGTGGTGGTAACACTACTGACACACAGGGAGATTCACTTCTCGGACCCCTTGAGGAGTATTTGGAGTGATGATCCTTTCGTCGGCAGGTATAGTGATGCGACAGTGGAGACGATGTTACCGATTGGTGGTAGTCGGACCTGTAGAGGCACAGCTCTAGGACATCACATCCAGGGATGTGTGGGGGCCTCTAGCATTGAGCGGTGGATTGCCGGTAGACATGGAGCTACATGGTGGTGTACCGTAGTGTGTGGGACTGCATTGTGGAGTAGGAGTACCCTACATCACATTGAGAGCATGCAGAGAGTGACCGATGCCTGGACACAGTCAGGGCACGGGATGGTACAGGGTGCTGCAGCAGTAGTGCATGGTATCCAGCAGTATACAGGGGTATGCCTCAGTGTGCAGTGGCATGTTGAGGAGTATATGGGTGATCAGCGGTATGCGACGGCATACGGTGCTGCACAACAGGGTCTTAGAGCATTGCTTCCAGGGAGACTCATGGACAGGGACATCGGGCTTACCTTTGGGAGTCGTTCACCCAGGATCGATGAGGAGACAAAGGAGCGATACTTGATGGTATCTGTGGGGATTCACACATCCGACACTCTTCTACATCACTCATGGGCACAACTGATTTTGTTGTTGTCCTTTGGCACTTTGGGCATGAGCAGCAGGTATGCTAAGGTACACCAATATGTTTGATGGCCCTCAAGACACTAGGCGAGAGTTTCTCGTAGTGGCACTGGTTAGTGTGCTAGCTGAGCAGCCATAGGTTAGGGGATGAGATGATCCTCCTTTTGCAGGTGGCCCATTAGTCACCGCCGAGCCTACGCTTGTGGAGCAGTCATGAGGGAGACATGCATCATTTTTTCCCCTCGTGGCATGTCGAGATCATGCGCATGAGCAAAGAGGACACGGCACAAAGCAGAGGTAGTATCCCAGTATGTGTCTGGGCTCCAGACACTGTATCGACACTTTGTCGAGAGGGTGGATGGCATGTTCGATGCAGATGAGATGGCGAAGGTAGAACAGGAGGGAATTCCTTCTGTTTGCCAGGGTGAGGACTCTTTTTCACATGAGTCCATAGGATCAGTTGAGGTCGCTTCTGGGGAGCGAGGGTAGTCATGCATGGATGGTGAAAGTAGACCGGAGCTATATTCTAGTGTCCAGGGTGAGCGGTCATGGGACTCTGCGAGAGATACTCTGGGTGAAGAGTCACTTGTGACAATTCAGCTAGAGCAGCAGGTGATGGAGCTTGAGTCGATAGAGGAGGACACTACTCACATCAGGCATGATATTCCTTTGAGAGGGAGCCAGATGGGCACTCACATCGAGTCTGTGGTGGATATGTAGCTAACCGCGGGGTCAGCCATTGAGGAGGAGCAGTCAGCTGCATTGACATCGAGTACGGTGACAGCTGTTGCAGATTCATATCCTCTGGATGTGTTGGAGGTTGATGGGATTGTTATGCAGGGGGCTAGTAGACAGCAGGAGCTGTTGGATATGTTGGAGCATCCATCTTTGGGTCGACATTGGGATGAGGCGCAGATAGATGTACTCGCAGTCAGCAGAGCTGCAACGTTTTTAGTGGGTAGCACTCTCCAGGATTACATCGATGGAGCTTGCAGCATACCTTGCCCACTTTCTCCCATTATAGAGAGAGGGGCTTCCTTCTACAGGTAGCTTCCATTGACAGACAGGGTAGAGCAGTGGGAGTTGATTACAGGCTGGCGGCAACATCCCAGGCATGTTCCATATACCGTTGTTGTTGCTACATCAGATTCTTCTTCTAGGATGGACTGGTGGGAGATTATGAGTTGGTACCCTCTTGATGGTATGGTATTCCTCATAGAGAGCACAGCGGAGCAGGAGCCCTTGGACATAGTAGGAGTTACAGATCCCAGTTGGCAGGAGGGCATCGGTTGTCATTACTTCAGGACTCCTTCCCGATTTCAGGAGAGCAGGATCAGCATGGGATGGAGTCAGGACTTGGATTGGATATAGGTGATGAGCTGGTATTCAGTTGGAGGTGCAGTATATGCAGTTACAGGTACAGCATTGCAGGAGCCCGGGAGCATTGATGCTTATCTGTTGTCTCCACCTCTTAGAGCATCAGCTATAGCTAGAGAGAGTGCACAGTCCGAATCGTGGGACTTGGGCGATGATTGGCCGGCGATGGGATCTGGGAGGATTACTGGTTGGCTGGTACTGTGAGAGGTCACTTTGGGATCCTGGCATTGGGATATCCCTTCGTATCAGGGTGATGCAGAGGTCAGAGAGGTTTCAGTGGGACCCAGGCACATTTTGCAGTATTGGTGGAGAGATGTTCAGGTAGTTGCTTGAGGGCAAGCAACATTTTGTCGGGGGAGACTGTAATATTCCCAAATTAGCAATAGCTAATTGGAATATTAGTTCGGGCCAATTTTGCTGCTCATAGTTAAATGTAAATATCAGTAAGCGGGTCATGGACTCACCCGTGCGCGCAAAGGCAAGTACACGGGCTGAGTTGGCAGCGTGGGGGCCGAGAAGGGCTGCGCGGGAAAGGAGGGAGTCCAGTGTTCGAGAGGAAGGCCGCATACATAAGGGAGACAGCTTCCTCGTTTTTGGATTATTGATGTTTATGATATTGAAACTAGTCGCTAAGACTTGAGCACGCCGGCTGTTTAGCAGGTCTGCAGCACTGTTTAGTGCGCCGAGTGTCTCCGAGCGGAGATCTCAACCTCAGCCCCGGGGGACTACGAGTGCCTACTCGGGTGAGGCAGTTCTGTCATCATTTTTTCAGAGGATCGGGTTTGGACTTGTGCAGAGCCGCGTCAGGAGTGTCGACGCAGTATGTGTGGGAAGACCGCGGATCGACCAGTGTGAGCTCCGTATTGTCACCATTGTAGTGGTTACGGGTCAAGAGGAGCAGCAGAGGGGATTGGGTCAGGGAGCATTGCGCAGATCAGAATCAAGAGCTACTTAGCGGAGCCCTTTCAGCCACAGCATTTTAGCAGCACGCGGCAGTATTCCCATCCGCTTGAACGCAACAGTAAAACTGTTATACCTTTGTCTTTTCGGGATTATCTTTTGCCTTGCCTGTGCCAGCTTGAGCATTATCATCTGGGCAGCTATTGTAATCACTTATACTCCTTAGCATAATAAAATGACTTAGTGATTTCTCTGTTAATGTGTATCTGTTGCATAGGCCGTTTTTATTATTTTATGTGTTGTTGAATATTCTCATCAAGGAGCATTCCATTGCTGTACCATTTGCTGTGTTTATTTAATTTCCTTAAATAGGATTATTACATTGGTTTGGTTTTGTTTGGTTTATTCCATGAGATCCCACATTCATGCTTGGAATATGGCGCGAGGATGATTGGTTGAAAGAGAGATTTGGTTCAACCCAATCTATGGTCGGGTGGTACATGGAAGTCCCTGACCTAGTTACATTTTGCATATGCTATTAAGAGCTATTTTCCTCTTGCGTATTATGTGTAAATAAGCTTGTTATTATGTGATTATAATGGTTGTTCTATAATTTTTTATTTGTTGGTTATATGTTGGTTATAAGCATAGTTTATTACAAAGTTGAGTTATGGCTTTCATCATGTTTTGATTAGTAAATGAATGTAATACCTAATAGATGATATTGCAGTTATTGTGAGAGGGCATCAGACCTTCTTAACGATTCTCAGATAAGTATGAGATCCCTATGCTCAGATGTGTTTATATGACCTGTAGATTACATGTTCATGATGTGTTTAATAGAATGTTTGTGATGGATAGGCCTTGTCAGGTCAGGTCCTTATTCAAGTTTTGCATTGAAGGCCTTATCATATTGTCATCTATCCTTTCCGATATTTTCATCAAGTTTTGGGCAGAGGCCTGAGACCTAGCCCTGAAAAAGTGGCTCAGAATTAAGGGTCGCTGGCATAGAACTGCTAGGAAAATTCTGCAGTCGCATGGATGCCTTGATATGCATCCCACTGGAGAGTTTCAGTCGCATGGAGGGCTTGTCATGGGTGTAACTAGGGGTATAGCTTAGTCAAAAGGCAGGTCAACTTAAGGGTTGGGCACCTGAACTAGTTGGTTACCCCTGGGGGTCCTGTAGCTTCTGAGGAAGGTTAGTTTGGTTATGGTTTGCCGATTCCACTTCCTTAATTATACTTGGGGAGTTGAATCATATCATAATATCTCTTCATCACATGTTTACCTCGATAGACCAGTTAGCTTGGGTAAATGTGGGAGAAGGTAGTTACATTATTAGTTATGTGATCCAAACATAAATTAAAGAGAAGGAATGTGATGCCCTTAAAAATATTACACTCCCAACTCCATGCACTCTAGGGTTTTCTTAGGAGGCCAATCATTAAATCACCACATTTTCCATCATCTGTTATCTCTAAGGGGCCAACTTATTTAAACGTCCTTAAAGAAGAACTTGAAATTCCAAAAGACTTGAAGAATATAAGACATCTTATCCTTAAATAATGTCTCATTTCTTACTTTCCAAATAGCTTGACTAACAATACAATGGAATGATTTTATATTCTCTACTTAAAATTCTTCCAGCTAAGCCTTAAAAGACTTAAATAACATTTAACCACCCAAGAACCCAATCCACAAGTCAAAATTTGATTTGAAAAACCAAAGCTTCCTTGAAAAATATCAGGAACAAGTAAATAAATAATACATTCACCTTGATCTGTTATATAACATCAAAACCTCCACAAATTCTTCTATATCATAGTTTACAACTTTTCATTCATAAAAATGCCACTTTTAAGAACATTCCAACAATATTTACACTGAAGGTGTTCCTTTTTGAAATTGGTTAGGTCAGGGATTGTCTACCCTTTTCATCTCAGTTTGACATTTGTCCATCTACTATTTTGCCTATTAAATGACATCCGTTCAAAATTGGATAGGGATTGTCTACCCTTTTCATCTCAGTTTGACATCTTTCCATCTACTATTTTTCATATTAAATGACATTTGTTCAAAATTGTTGCATCTCCCTCCGCTATATCCATGTAGAGCACACACACCAGTGTTGATGTCATCTTCTTCTCTTTCGCTTCTGCCTCCATTGTGGTGGTTGTTGTCTTCTTCTAGACACTCATTCTCGTTGCGCTTGCAGTATTAGTAATCTCTCACTGCAACAACAATGACTGCAAACTGCAGCACCATAAGGCCAAATCATGTTGATCAATGGTTGTCATTGATGTCAATCCAAGCACCACCAGGGGCTACCCCGATCTTGCATGGTAATTTTAACATAATAAATTACTATATTCTAGGTCAAGAATATTTTTGATGGCTTATACTTGTCGATATGTTTCTGTTGATATATGGCACGCCATGTAATTCTTCACGGTTTGAGAGATATTCGTGTTTGAAGTTTGTAACAACAATTAGTGGGCTAAAACCCCATGAGGTTGTGGCATGGGTCATTGAAAATTAAAAAATTACTAATTTTTAAGCTCCTAAAATCCATCCCACGTTCACTTTTTGAAACCTCTCTCAACCTAAGCATTTATATAAATTGTGATTCTCATATACTCCTTATGTAGGGATTTCGTTACCTGAAATAGGTCATCATGGAATTTTCCCTCTAATTTTTTTTCTATGAAGGTTCAAAAGCTGAAATTTTTATAAGGAGAATCCTGAATCCTGAGGAAGCTCTTGTAAAAATTTTAGATCAAGGTGCACAATATTTTCGGAGATATGGTCTGTGGAAGTCAGTGTTTTTGCAGGCTCCTGAACTTCATCTCAAAGAAGTGACCTTGGGAAAATCATCATAACTCTCTCTCTGAGTATCGGATTGGAATTCTATAAAAATTAGCAGATAGTGCATGGAATTTAGTTTTCTCTTTATCAATTTTAGAGCCGAATGAAGAAACAGTGACACGTGGCACGCCGTACAAGTTCACTCTACTAAACCAGTCCATAATTAGGTCATTGTGAGAGAATGGGCATAAATCTCTCTTGAAGAATCCAAATTAGGTCAAACCTGTGGCATTGGAAATAAGACTCAGAGGACTACTACAGAACTGAAAATCACAAATTGGGGATCTGAAATAACATAGATATACCAGATTCAATATCGAGCTCCTAGAAGGCAAGAAAAAGCTAGATCATGTGTTTTCAAGGGCTGCAAAGGACCAGACTTTCTAGGGTAGCATGACAAGAGCAGCGATCAAGGTGCATAACAGCAACAAGAGTTCATCACATGAAGACTTCAAGTGGGCAACACTGCATACAGTCACTGTAAAGGTATCATTGTACTAAGTCATTGTAAATACATCATTGTAAAAATTATACAAGTTTCTATCTACCAAGAGTTGAAGAGGCAGTGTCAGGAGGTCTAGCATCATCATTAGCTGGTTGTGTCATAGTTGGGGTTATGGTATAGTGTGTCTTCTTCTTGTACATCATTCTATATCATTGTAAAGTTGACCATTTTCCCTGGTACGAGAGTTCATTCTTCTTTTATTCTTCTATAGGGTGGTAGGGTGGTGCTAGGTTGGTGCATGAAGTCGCCAATAGGTTCAAGACTGTGAAAAATTCAAGGTGGTAGGGTGGTTTTGGGGTGAATTGTAGCTCATTGGGTGTTGGGGCATCCGTTCAGTTGACTACTGAAGAATCTCGGGCGTTGGAGCGTCCATCCAGTGGGAGCTAGAGAAGAATGATTTTCTAGATTCTATGAAGTTGGAGCTTTATTTTCAATTGGAGTTGAATATTAAAAAATTATTAGAAAATCATTCAAGTGGTTTTTGTCCCGGAGAGGGTTTCCACCTTAAAAAATGTGTGCATTTGTGTTCCTTTTGTTTACTGCTATCATTGTACAAACACTGATAATAATTGAAGATTAACTAATGCTTTAATTGAAAGGAATATTGATTCACCCCCCCTCTCAGTATTTCCAACAATTGGTATCAGAGCTTGGTTCCTTCAATAGCAGCTTAACAGCTGGAAGAAGGTCATGGAGCATACCAAGAATGGTGTACCTCTGTTCAATGAAAATAATTATGCACTCTGGAAAGGAAGAATGGAGGTCTATCTCTTGGCACAAGGTTACGAAGTATGGGACACTGCTCAAAATGAATTTATATCAACCGTGGATGAACAAGGTAAGAAAAATTTGGTAAATGATGCAAAATAAAAGAATATTATTATCAGTGGACTTATTGAATCTGCTTATTATAAGGTATTGGGTTGTAAAACCGCCAAAAATGATCTATAGAGCAAAATTTGAGCAACTCAGAATGAAAGAAGATAAAAACATTGCTGCATAATTCCAACACGTTGATGAAATGACCAACACTCTGGAAGGATTGGGAGATCTTGTTGACAAGAATACTATTATATGAAAGACTATTAGAACGTTACCAGGGAGATTCAACCCAAAGGTATCGGTCTTAGAATATAGTGCAAATGTAGACAAACTCGGCAAAGAGGAATTACATGGAGTTCTCATAGCATATCAAATGAGACTTGATGAAGAAGAGGGTACTTCACATCTAGAAACTGCGTTCGCTGCATCTAAGAAAACCAATAAGGAGAAACAACCTTCAAAGGCACAGACCTACACCTACAAGTGTGAAGAAAAGGAATATGATGAAGAAGGTCTTTCAGATGGAGAATATGCTTACTTTACGAGAAAACTAAAAATTGGTAAGGGAAAATTCAAGGGTAAACTTCCATTGATATGTTTCGGCTGTGGTGAGGTTGGGCATTTCGCAGCAAAATGTTCGAACATAAGTGATGGCAACTCAAAAGAAAAGAAAGGCTTTAATAAATTCAACAAGCAAAGAAAAAATAAAGGATTTAAAAGTAACTTTCTCTCTAAAGAAGATAGCTCATCATCCGATGAAGACAATGACAACGAAGAAGAAGCCAATGAGAGAGTATTGTTTATGGCCAAGCACATTAAACGAGAGGTATCAAACAACAAAGAAGAAGGGATGACCATAGAAGAATTTTCTAAGAAGGCAATCAAGCTTATAAAAGAGCTCAAGGCTAAGAAGATCCGTTCCAATACTCTTGAAGAACAAGTTCAAGGTCTCAAAATTGAAGTTGAAGAACACAAATGTATTGAAGAGTCGCTTCAAAAGAAGTTGGAAGAAAGCAACCAAGAAAGGGAAGAATTAGAAGCCGAAGTAGTCTCGCTGCGTAAGGAAGTGAAGAAGGGAAAATTTGTCCAAAACTATGCCAACAGCTCAAGGGCATTGGAAGAACTCATCAACAATAAACGATCTTACAACGACAAAACTGGCCTCGGTTACAAAGAAGAAGAAGCAAGACCTTCTACAACAAAATACAATGAACCTATGAGATCTGACATACATGTAGACTTCATTGGACAAGATTCGCAAAAACATCCTTGGAAGACAATTCCTCGACGAAGATTTCCATCCAGGTACCAACATATTTTTCATGGCTATTGTTATTCATGTGGAAAATTTGGTCATAAAGTTGTAGAATGTTGCACGTACCCTAGGAACAATACGATTCTAGGAGATCTGTCAAATATGAACCTCCCTGGACTCAACGAAACATCAATAGACTTGAACATTTAATAAATAATATAGAATGTTACAAATATCAAAAATTTGGACACATAGCCAGAGACTGCAGACTTGAAAATCCTCCAAAAGAATCTTTGAAGCCACAGAATGAACGAACATGGAAGAAGAAGAAGACTAATAAATGTGCTCTCACTCTCAAGGCTCAAAACAACAAAGATGTGTGGTATTTTGATAGTGGTTGCTCAACACATATGACTGGAGATAGAAAGAAATATGTATCTCTGAAAGAAAAGAAGGATGGAACTGTGTCTTTTGGAAATGATGGATCTTCAAATTTTATAGGATTAGGTACTGTCACATTCAGAAGCAAATATTCTCTAGCCAAGAATGTTATATTGGTTGAAAACATGAATCACAATCTGCTCAGTGTTGGACAAATGTGTGATCAAGGACACACAATACTATTCAACTCCACAAAATGTGAAATCAGGAAAGGCAGGTATGGTGAAATTGTGGCTACAGAAAGTCGAGCTCCGAACGACAAGTATGTTCTGGATGAAGCAACTAAATCACGTCTAATAGCTAAAAAGGATGATATAATATTTGGTAGCAATGATGATCAACTAAGTAAGAACTTTGCTACAAAGATGCAAAGTGAGTTCGAGATGTCTTTACTTGGCAAGCTGACATACTTCTTAGGGCATCAAATATCTCAGCAAGAGGAAGGAATATTTATGTGTCAAGCCAAGTACATCAAGGAAATTCTCAAGAAATTCAAAAGGGAAGATTGCAAA
This sequence comes from Pinus albicaulis, assembly GCA_034641835.2. Classification (NCBI taxonomy): domain Eukaryota; kingdom Viridiplantae; phylum Streptophyta; class Pinopsida; order Pinales; family Pinaceae; genus Pinus; species Pinus albicaulis. The sequence continues at coordinate 437,099,472 of CM076570.1, read as the reverse complement.
CCCATCCTTACTCCGATGGTAACAGGTTGCAAATTGAGCATAAACGACTCATCTAAGGATGTAGATCAAAGGTTGTACAGATATATGATTGGTAGTCTTCTATATGTAACAACCTCCCAACCAGATGTTATGCAAACAGTTGGACAAGTAGCAAGATTCCAAGCAGCACCAAAAGAATCACGTATTATTGTCGTCGAAAGAATTATTCGATATCTAAAGGGAACAACAGAATATGGCTTGTGGTATCTCAAGGGTAACAATATCATTATTCAAGCCTTTACAGATGCATATTGGGAAATAAGCGTTGATGATCGTAAGAGTACTCGTGAAGCATTGGAATATCCTTGCCAAAAGCTTGGGATTCTCCCAAGTTCTCATTAAATTTTCTTTATTCAGAATATAAAGGGGGAGTGGAAGTGTGTACAAGTCCGTAGGATGGTTATGTGTCAGGGGGAGTTACACTTTGCCATTGATGTCAAAGGGGGAGAGAATGTTGTAGGAAGAGGTGTCATGGTCGTAGGGGGAGTACTTATGTTGCCATCAATGCCAAAGGGGGAGATTGTTGATCAGTGGTTGTCATTGATGTCAACCCAAGCAGACCCAGTGCTTCTACTTGTCGAGATGTTTCTTTTGATATATGGCACGCCATGTAATTCTTCACGGTTTGAGAGATATTCATGTTTGAAGTTTGTAACCCCAATTAGTGGGCTAAAACCCCATGGGGTTGTGGCATGGGTCATTCAAAAGTCAATAATTAATATTTTTTAAGCTCCTAAAATCCCTCCCACGTTCACTTGTTGAAGCCCCTCTCAACCTAAGCATTTATATAAATTTTGATCCTCATATCCTCCTTATGTAGGGATTTCGCTACCTGAAATTGGTCATCGTGGAATTTTAGCTCTAACTTTTTTCTACAAGATTCGGAAGCTGAAATTTTTATAAGGCGAAGCCAAAATCCTGAGGAAGCTCCTGTAAAAATTTCAGATCAAGGTGCACAATATTTTCGGAGATATGATATGTGGAAGTCAGTGTTTTTGCAGGCTCCTGAACTTCATCTCAAAGAAGTGACCTTGGGAAAATTGTCATAACTCTCTCTCTGAGTATCGGATTGGAATTCTATAAAAAATAGCAGATTGTGCACAAACTTTAGTTTTCGTTGTATCAATTTCAAAGTTGAATGAAGAAAAGGTGACACGTGACACGCTTTACAAGTTTGCTCTACTGAACTAGTCCATAATTAGGTCATTGAGAGAGATTGGGCATAACTCTCCCTTGAAGAATCCAAATTGGGTCAGACCTGTGGCATTGGAAAGAAGACTCGGAGGACTACTAAAGAAACGAAAATCACATATTGGGGATCTGAAATAACATAGATACACCAGATTTAATATCGAGCTCCTAGAAGGCAAGAAAAAGCTAAATCATGTGTTTTCAAGGGCTGCAAATGACCGTAATTTCTAGGGCATCAAAGAAAAGCAAGGTGCAGCAGAGGGTAGCATGATAAGAGCATCAATCAAGGTGCAGAACAACAACAAGAAGTTCATCACATGAAGACTTCAAGTGGGCAACACTACATAAAGTCACTGTAAAGGTATCATTGTACTAAGTCATTGTAAATACATCATTGTAAAAATTGTACAAGTGTCTATCTGCCAAGAGTTGAAGAGGCAGTGTCAGGAGGTCTAGGATCATCATTAGGTGGTTGTGTCATAGTTGGGGTTATGGTATAGTGTTTCTTCTTCTTCTACATCATTCTATATCATTGTAAAGTGGACCATTTTCCCTAGTACGTGAGTCCATTCTTCTTTTATTCTTCTATAGGGTGGTAGGGTGGTGCTAGGTTGATGCATGAAGTCACCAATAGGTTCAAGCCTGTGAAAACTTCAAGGTGGTAGGGTGGTGCTAGGGTGAGTTGTAGCTCATTGGGTGTTGGGGCATCCGTTCAGTTGACTACTGAAGAATCTTGGGCGTTGGAGCATCCATCCAGTGGGAGCTGGAGAAGAATGATTTTCTAGATTCTAGGAAGTTGGAGCTTTATTTTCAATTGGAGTTGAATATTAAAGAATTATTAGAAAAGCATTCAGGTGGTTTTTGTCCCGGAGAGGGTTTCCACCTTAAAGACTATGTGCATTTGTGTTCCTTTTTTTACTGCTATTATTGTACAAACACTAATAATAATTGAAGATTAACTAATTCTCTAATTGAAAGGAATACTGATTCACCCCCCCCCCGCCCCCCCCCTCTCAGTATTTCCAACAAATCAATGGTGCAAAAATTAGATTTCAAGGGAAAAAATATCAACACCAGAAATTGGGAGTGGCTGCAATTACTTGCAGCAATAAGTTTAGAGTGTAAACATGAGCTTAGGAAGCACACTTGGAAATGGCATTGTATACTAATTTATTTATAGGGGCATGCGGAGTACGATTCTATGAATGAATTCACTGCACAAGTGGAGTGGGCCTTGAGATCATTTTGGGAACGAATGGACTCTAACTATTGTGTTTATTTATCTCCAACTATTGGGAGCCTCATAGAACTTCATCAACAAAATATTTGCCCATATTTTCATCCATTATTTTGGAGTTCTTGTTGACATGGACAAGGAAAATATCGTTACTCGTGGTAAAATGTGTGACTTCCATTTGTTGATTTTATCTCTTCTCGGTACAGTCGAGTCTGGCCTGCCAAACTCACACAGTGAGATATCATTATGGTACATTTTTTAAGTGTTGCTCACACATATATGGACAAGACATTAACCATTATAAACTTTTTTATTTTCTTTTACCCCAATTACTAACCATCCAACATGTCACGCCATGCCAAGCCAAACAAGAGGAATATTAGTATTTGTGGCATTAATTTGAACTCTAAAAATAGAAATACTATAATTTAACCTTCACACATAAGATAAGCAAAAATAAATTAATAAAATAGTAATATATTATAGAATTAATATCAACAAATTGTAATAATAAAGTATTGTGTTTATGTTGATTATAGATCTCCATAAACACAAATATGCTTATTTTTTTATCGACATCCAAATCAAATTAAAGTAGACATTACATGCAGAATAAATGTTGTCACTTGACTAACCATCAATTATCACGAGATATTAATTGGACTGATTTCTGGTTGCAATACAATTTCTAACCAGGGTCATCAACACAGAAAGAATGAACCAGTAAGTGATTCTTATCACCCGTGACTATGTAAAATGTATATATTTTACAATTCTCTACTTATGTAAAATATATGTACTTTACAATTCTCTACTTTAATATTTTTAAAGCACTTTACAGCTAAGGAGGAAAGTGGATTTTTATATTTTAGGTAAGATGATAACATAGGAGTGTTGAGAAGTCTGTAGAGGGTCATTAGAGTAAGTGAAGATCGTTGAAACTTTTATTATAGGTTTGATTTGAAATAATTTTGCTTAATGCGGGTGGATACTTTTAATGGCTCTACTGAAGTGCTTAGTGTCTTCTTTATATTATTTTCAAGAAGCGTCTTAATTTTTTTGTTTAAGAAACATCTTATTTTTTGCTGCACACGGTCGTTTATGGTTGATTGATTGCTATGGTTGAGGGGTCATTTTTGCTGCAGACGTAGTCTATATGCTATAGATTTTGGTAGTTTTTTTGGCATATTTTCTTATCTAATTTTCCTAGAATTATGTAGGGATTTGTTGAAATCACAAGTTTGAGTTGTGAAGTCTTCACATTCGGAGTGTCTCAAATATTTTTCAAGGTGTTGAATCCATATATAGTCAAAAACCTAATTTAAACAACAATAATCAAAATTTGACAACATTTTTTTTGCCAAATTCCAACCAAACAACTCCAACACACATAATATTTAAACAAACAATGTATTAAATAATTTGTTAAAATAAACCTATTAGAAACAGATTTAGATAGAAGGATTTATTAAATATAGCCCACAGACTGGAGTGCTTTATTTTCCTTGATTAATGTAAATGAGTCACCTTTCAAATTTATTTAACTTTGAAAAATATTTATAAATGGTTTATATACTTATAATATAAATGTTTATGTTATGAGTTTCTTCTTATAATATTGTTGTCTATCTACTCCCCATATTACAATATTCACAAGATATGTATTTTTTTGGGTTTTGATTCATACTTATAATTATTAATTTTATTCGATGTTTACTAGTCATTTATTACACCGAAGGTGTTTTATTGTGGGATTACGTCGGGACACTATTCACTGCAGGAATCAGTGAACCCGAATTTCGTCGTCCCTGACACTATTCACTGCAGCGAATCAATGAACTTGAATTTTGTCGTCCCTGACACTGTTCACTACAGCGAATCAGTGAACCCGAATTTCATCATCCCTTTACCCAATTCGAATTTAACACGTCGCACTGACATTGTTTCGTTTGCGTCATTGCGGACGGACCTCGGGTACGACTCGTTCATCGGCCTTCTGCCCCCACAGTAAATGTCAGCCACTGATCTCGATCAAATCGCACACAGTGAGGTCAACTACAGGGGCATCCTTTATTTTAAACAACGGGCTTGTTTATGCCTGAGAGTCACCGTTGATTTGTGATAAATGGATATTGCGCCCTTTGCTCTACACGGGAGTTAACACAAAATGCGGTCCTTTGGTGTACCTTTGAACCCTTAGGGGAAAATTCTAGTTTTATATTTGTTACACTACTTTTTTTATTCCTCTACCTGGTGGAAAGAGTGATAAAGCTAGGTTATTAAGCCCCTTTAATAGTTTTAATGTTTTTATTCGCGATGTTTTAATTTAAATTTAAATTTACTTGGTTAAATGGTAATTTTAAGATATTTTTATTTTATGTATGATTGAGTTTGGATTTACTTTTATGACATTGGGTGTGCTTTAAGTTATAAAGTTGTCTCATTGATATTAAAAGGTCGATCTCAACATTTTATTTGATTTTTAATTAAAACTTTATATTATTAGAAAACAAAATTGCATTGTTATAACAACCAAATATCTACGAGATTTCTTGTTCCTCATTGAAACTAACATGGATTTCATAGAAAAGTTTAGGGGTGAATGTTATCCCATGGGCGAAATTTAAGGGGTTTTATATTTTAGAGGGAATTTTTTTTAATACTACACCCCTTTTCTATAGTTCACCCAAAAATTATTTAAAAAATAAATAAATATTGTATTTTAGCCACCAATACTATGAAATATAAGCATGATAAACCATGATTTTTCCTCTCCAATTTTCATTCCACGCCCCGAATCGCCTTGAAAATATTGTTTGTAGGTGGGATTTGCTTCCAATCGCCCCCAATTTCTAGCAATGGCACTGGTTAGGGGCTATTTCACCCTCTACCCTTCCCAGAAATTGAGGCTATGGTTGAATTCATGCCATATTTTTTGCTTTCATTTACAGTTTGATTCGTATGTACAAATGTGTATCTACACTCAGAAGCAACTTTGTGATTGATTGGGTATTCACAACGGGAATTAGGAAACATTATTTGGGTTTTTATCATATGCGTGAAAGGAGAGGAGAGAGGGAGTCAGATGGTGGTCTTCTTCTTGGTTGAGGTTATTTCTCCGACCTACTTCCCCAAGATCTACTCATTTGGATCACTCAGAATCTCTTACCTTGTTGCAAAGCTACAATTTCAAAATAGGTGGCCAAGGCACTGCCCAAAGTGCACTGGTCTTGCTTTATCCAATCCTTTTTCATTTGGAAAAAAAGCTTCAAGGCCTCCCCACTATACCCATTCTAATAATACCTTGCCAAAATGGCAGTCCAATACACAACATTATGTTCCACCATTCTGTCAAACCCTTGTTATTCACCATTAATTCTCCCATTTTTAGCATACATATCAACAAGTCCCCTCCCCACAACTACATTTGACTCAATTCTGATTACAATAAGTCGGGTATGTACTTGTTTTCCCAAATCTAGAGATTTGAGGCTGTCATACATACTAAGAACACTATTAAAAGTAAACTTGTCCAGCTTAAACCCAACCTTCTGCATTTCGCAAAAGAGCCCCAGGGCCTTCTCGCCATGACCATTTTGCACATATCCTGAAATTAATGTAGTGCATGACACTACATCTCATTCTGGAAATTTTCCAAACACTTGTTGTGCAACCTATATATGCCAACATTTTGCATACATGTCAATAAGCACACCACTAACCACGATATCCACATCAAACCTGTAGAAATTTGAATAACTGTTAAATTATTCACCGAGATTATCCTGATCACACACTATTTGAGCTTCATGCATAATACATAACCTCTTCTACTATTGATCATCAATTTGCGAAAATATAAACAATCGCATGCGCACATTAAAACCATAAACAATCACACATATAAACACAGTATTTATGGGAAAGCTTAAAGCTGAAAACCCCCAACTATCTGTATATTATAATGATAGAGATCATGTAACAATCATTGTAGAAACTCCTCACAAGCTCTCAGTACAATATCCAATTGTTACACACTACACAAGCTCAAATCATACAAAACACATGCTCCAATCTGCTCCACCTGTTAGCCTGCCTCTACTGCGCAATCCAATATGGATAATTACCAGATCTAGGTTCGAATCCCACTGGTATGTATTGCACAATCCTCATTGGCTTCTCCATCAATGTGTGTGCAAATCTCATGCACCAGTATAGTCACAAATGATAGTCACACTTGCTCTTTCACCTACCTCTTCACTGGTCTCCACTGAAACTGTCCATGCACTGCAGTTAACTGATGTATTCTTTAGTTGATTTATGAGTTAATAATTAGTGAATTAATTAATAATTAATTCACACCACTCTCACTAGTGTATCAATCAGTTAGACTAGATACAACTACCTCAACTATGTTTAACTGAGTTAAACTGAATACAACTCCACTAACTTCCTCAATCAACTCCACCAAACTCTGTCACATGAGTTCTAACTGAAGTATCCATGCAATAGCTCCACATAACCCTTAGGAATATCATAATTCCTTCTGTCAGCTCCTGTGCAACATCTGTGCACTTAACTAAAGTTCTCCAAGAGAATAAGATAATGTTTAGAGTCTAAATATTATTAAGAGCTAATAATATTCGACATATCTATTTTTAGACCGGCAATCTAAAAATAGATTCCGCCCAGTATGTCTAAAAATAGAAGTCCATCTATTTTTTCCGACTTGACCAACCATCCACAAATAGCATCCTGCAACTCATAGAACATGATCCATATGTCTAAAAATAGACTTTGCGTCAAAAATAGCCTGCGGGCCCACTTAGTGAAGGCGACTCCTTTCCACTAAGCTCATCATCTTGTTGCAATCTCAACACTCCCTCTCAAAAAGATAAGGATTATCTGCAACCCCTATCCTGCCCCTGTGGTATTCGAATTTTCTCCTGGTGAGCGCCTTCATCAAGATATCAACATCCTGATCCTCCGTGGGAATGTATGAAAGTAACATGATCTTCCGCTGCACACAATCTCTGATATGATGATACCGGATGTCAATGTGTTTAGATCTATCATGAAATACTGGATTAATCGAGAGTTTGATGCAACTCTGATTATCACAATAAATCACAGTAGGCTCTAAGTGTGAACCGAACAACCCAACCAGGATCTTCCTCATCCATATAGCCTCGCATGCAGCCAAACTCGCTGCCATATACTCGGCCTCTGCTGAACTGAGTGCCACAGATCTCTACTTCCTGTTGTACCAAGAAACTGCTGTCGACCCGATACTGAAAATCCCTCCAGATGTGCTCTTTCTGTCCGTTGGGCTCCCTGCCCAATCTGCATCCGTGAAGCCACATAGCTTCACCTCATCCGACTGTCTGTACCACAATCCATATCCCGATGTGCCTCTGAGATAACGCAATACATGCTTGCCTGCCTTCCAGAAGAGCTTGGTTGGCTTAACCATAGCTTGTGAAAGCTGGTTAACAGCATAGCATATGTCGGGTCGTGTATTGACCAGATACATAAGAGACCCCACCAACTGTCGATAAACAGTGGCATCCACTACCTCCGTCGAAGTAGCATCCTCCTTCCTCCATCCACCAGGAAGAGGAGTATCAACAGGCTTGCAGCCATGCATGTTGAACTTCTCCAGTATCTCCCGGGCATACTTACCCTGAGAAACAAACAGTCCACCACTGCGCTGCCAAATTTCCAATCCCAGGAAATAATGAAGGAGGCCCAAGTCCTTCATCTCAAACTCTTTTTCAAGATCCTCCTTGCATGAGAGTATCAACAGCTCATCACCTGTCAAAATCAAATCATCTACATAAAGTACAATGATCAACAACTTACCCTCCACCACAATCTGGTATAGGTTCGGATCCGCCTCACTCTTGGAGAATCCAAGTCCAGTGAAATAACTGTCTATCCGTGTGTACCAAGCACGAGGTGCATGTTTCAACCCATACAACGCTCTCTTGAGCCTGCACACATGCGACTCGCTGCTGAAGATCTCGAAACCTTCGAGCTGCTCTATGTACACCTCCTCCTCAATGACTCCATTGAGGAATGCAGTCTTCACATCCATCTAATGAATGTGCCACCCCATCTGCGCTGAGAGAGAAAGAATCGTCTGTATGGAAGAATAACTTGCGACAGGTGCAAAGGTCTTCTCATAATCGATCCCCTCAATCTGTGAGAAACCTCGGGCAACAAATCTTGCCTTGTACTTCTCCACACTCTCGTCAGCTACCTGCTTCACTTTGTAGATCCATCTCGAACCCACCATTGATTTCCCTTCCGGCCTTGGGACAATCTCCCATGCACTGTTTCTGACAATCGAATCATACTCTTCCACCATGGCATCTACCCATGCGGGATCCTCCACAGCTTCCTCGAAAGAGGATGGCTCCGTCACGATACACTTGCTCATAAGAGCCATGTATCCAGTATACCGGTCAGGTGACTGTCTTTGTCTGCGCTGTGATGTAGGTGCTCCTACAACCTTCTCTGCATCTTGAGCCAGTCGCTCAGCTTCTGTAGTGCGCTTCCGCCCTCTGATGGTTGGCGTTGCATGAGTGGTCTCTTCCACTCCATGAACCTCATCTTGTGGCTGATCCACATCCTGAGACTCATCCTTAGGAACTAATAGCTCCTCATCTGCATGCAAGTGTGGCTCCCTCTCAAGCGAACACTTCATGGCTTTCTCCTCATGAAATTTGATATTCCGTCGCACAACAGTCTTGCGACTGTCTGGAAAATACACACGATAGTTGTGGGGTGTATCAGTGTACCCCACAAATATCCCAACCTCTGCAGTCGGCTCCAGCTTCTTCCTGGCATCCTTCGTCACATGAGTGTAAACAGGTGAACCAAAAATCCTCAAATGGGAAATATCAGGGCTCTTACCAGAAAACACCTCCTCGGGTGTACTCATGCCAAGTATCTTGTAAGGAAAACGGTTCTGTACATATACTGCAGTATTGCATGCCTCAGCCCACAAGTGTATGGGAAGGCCCTGATCATGCAACATCGCCCGTGCAGCACCCATGATCGTTCTGTTCTTCTGCTCAGCAACACCATTCTGTTGTGGGTTATGAGGTGCTATGAGCTCTCTTTGAATTCCTTCTGCGCTGCAAAAGTCCTTGAATTCGCCAGAGATGAATTCACCACCATTGTCGCTCCTAAGAGCCTTCACCTGCTTCCCCGATTCTTTCTCAACCAGTGCCTTGAACTCACAGAACTTTGAGTATGTCTCGCTCTTCTTATGCATGAAGAAGATCCAGCACTTACGAGAAAAATCATCAACAAATATCACATAATCCTGTGCTTTGCTATCGAAGCTGCTGAGAAAGGTCCACACACGTCTGTGTGAATTCTCTCAAGGATCGTCGTGGCGCGACTATCCTTCTCGTGAAAGGTGGCTTTCACAAATTTTCCCAAGGTACATCCCTTGCACTGATCTGACTGCGCAAGAGTACCCTTAGGAAGCCCAGTAGAAATCTTCTGCAGTATCTTCAAAGCCCCATGGTGAAGGTGGCCCAATCTCCAATGCCACAACTCACCATCATCCCGGCTCACCACTCCTTCTGCCTTGCCTGCCATTTCTACGCAGCCATATACTTGAAATTGATAAAGGTTCTTAACTTGAACCCCTATCCTCCGGGTCTCACCAGTTGCCTTACTGTGCAGGAAAGCCTTTCCCTCGCTAAAGACAACATCATATCCCTTGTCTTCTAACATCGCCACAGAGATCAGATTCTTCTTCAATCCTGGAACATGCATTACTTCCTTCAATACTAAGGGTTTACCAGAATCCCTGTCAAAGGAAATGGTACTGATACCGGTCGCACTGTATCTACCATCATCGCCCATCTCGATGTGCACTCCAAGATCTTTCTCATCCAGATCAGTAAACAAATCTCGATCTCCTGTCATGTGAAAAGATGCACCACTGTCTAAACCACATCAACCCATCACACTTGGAGACCAAGCATGATCGCGAAAAATCCAAATTTCAAACTACGAGATGTCATCACATACACTTATACCAATAGGTGTCATTTTTCATGATTGTCTTGATTGAACTATGGAATATGTTCAAACCTTTTTCTTGAGCAAAGGTGTTCCATATTCTTGAAAAACCAAAAAATCAAAAAATTTAAAAAAAATGTAAAGAGGGTATACCCTAAAAGAAAGATCAAAGGGTAAAAAGAATAAAATGGTCAAAAAAGAGAAAAAATGAACCCCAATCAAAAAATAGACCAAGGAAAGTGTGCAAATCTAAATGCCACTACTATTTCATCTTTGTAAATAAAGCAATTGTGTGCAGCTTTGCCACAATTCATGAATAAGTCAAACTGTTTAAACTTGGCTTAGTCATATTTCAATTTCATGTTATAGATTAGAGAATAAATATCTAGCCAAACAGTTTAATCTTGGCAGATAAGTAGCTAGGTAGAGTTGATAAAAGGTACTCAACAGTTTAATCTGAGCCCTTAGATGTAATAAGGGTAGAAATAGATAGAGTTATCATGTAAAAAGAAAAGATTGAAAAGGGTTTGCAAGTCTAAATGCACCCTAATAAAGAAAAGAAAATGGTAGTGTTAAGTAGATAGGGTAGGTAGATGGTGCTGCAAAGTGTTATCTGATGAATGGTGCTGCTACATGTTGGTTAATCATTTACTTTCATCACAAGTACTAAAGCAGGAAATACATTGGAAAATCACAGCAAGCAAAGTCAAATTCATTAACCTCCCTCATCATTTTTCCCTCAAGAGTTTTACTAATTTCCCCCCAAAAGTACTAAGGTAATTTGAGATCAAAGGGGCTCAAGGCATTTCCTTGACTTTTGGAGGGACCGGACCCTCGGCCTAATGATCAAAAAGACCTAAGCACTTGAAATAATTCATCATTGTTATCTTCCATCTTTAACTTTTCCTAAGTAAAATCCTATTTTACTTAGGAAACTGATGCAACATTCCATAAAAATTCCTCAAAATAACTTGTTATTCTAAGTTTAAGTGTTGAAGATAAAATGTTGCCATTTACTTCACAAGTTATCACTTTCTTAGATGTACAAAGATGTTTTGATTTTCCTTGTCCTTTGCCATATTAACATTTAATTCTACTATATTAAATCCCTAGTGAAATCCCTTTTCCTAAGTATATAACTCCCTTTTCTATAAATATCCCCAAAACCCATTTATTATAATGTTTACCAAAGTATATATTCCCGCACATTGAAAATAAACACCCCGCTTATAAGCCCTTTGGTTAAAACTATAGCATTATACATAAATCCCGCCCTTATGGTGAAATAATTGTATTAATTAATTCATCATATAATAAAATATATATAAAAACGTTAGACATACAATATGTGTGTTTAATACCAAAAACATCAATAAAACTTTGCGAAATTTTTGTGCCACCGTGGTCTGTCCACGTGGCATTCGCTTAAGCAAACCCCGCCGCAACCCTGTTCATTATGCATATAGGATTAATTATGTCATCTGGACTAATTAATAACTATTTCCGCCAGTTAAAAAGCCCCCGGAGCGATTAAAAACATTTAAAAGTACGACGGGGCCCACGCGAAACCTCCGCCCATCTTCCCATCGCGCTAGCCGTTGGATCAGCCTCCCGCAGATCAACGACCAGCGTTGATCCCGCTGCCCATCCCTTGTCAGCAATTTAACCAGCGGGGGATGGGTGGTTTCTGAATAGTCAACCATCCACGTGGCGATTATCCTATGGAATCGCTTCCCCCGCGATCAATACCGCCCTTGACCAAAAGCGGTGCGGGGACTTCCCGCTTACCACTTACCGCCCGACTCTGCACACGTCATCCCGTACTACCATGACGTCACACCTCGAAAAAAACAAAAAACCCTTTTAACTTGTAAATAAGCCATTTTTCGTGTTTTTTAGTCATTTTCATTATTCTGAGAAGAACGTTGCTCCCGCTGCGATTTTCAAAATTTCCATTGTAATTGACCATTTCGCCCCAAAATTCTACTGCCCCCGTGTTGAAGAACGTCCCTGCCATTACTCATTACCTGTCAAAGAACCAGTTTCCATCTAAAAACAGGTATTTATCCTTTACGCCCCGACTGCAAGTAAAACTCAGTTTCCTTTGTTTTTTTCGCTGAAAAAGTGGTTAAAAATCATCACTGAGTCTTCCCTGGAGATTTTAAACCTGTGAAATTGCTCCCCGAACCTGCAAATTGTTCTAATTTCCTTCATTTCAAGAATCTCGTTCGGCCCGTGAAGAAAACCAAAAACCTCCATTTTGAATCCACGAGAACCAAAATGGAGGCCCCGGCAGCTCTTAATATCACTCCATTGAATGCTCCTCACCGTGAATTAGACTATTTACCTCTGATAGATGAAGATTTCCAAATTAAAGACCTACATTTTGATGAAAGTCCCCTATTGAGCTATTGTCGCTGCAGAGACGAATACTCAAAGGGGCAAGATCTTATAGGGTTGTGGGAATCCAATTTCCCGAGATATCTCATCCCCTCAGTCCTTATTTTCCCAGAAATTATCCACTGCTATCATGCCAATTATGATCCAAATCAGAAAGAAGTTTTATCCCCAAGTCAAAGCGTATCAAAATCAAAGAGTATCAATGGATAAAGTGTATCAGGTAAAATTCAGAGTGAAAAGTCAAAACAAAGTTACAGAGCAGTCAAAGGTAAACAGTAAAAATGAAGTTACAGAGCAGTCAAAAGTAAACAGTAAAAATGAAGTTACAGAGGCAGTAAAAGGGTAAAAAGAGATGAAAATACTTTCACCAACATTGAAGTTTATCTAAAGTGAAAGTAAAACAGTCAAAGGAACAAAAAAGTGAAAAGATGAAAAATACAACAAGAAGGAACATTTTTGCAGAAATTGCATATTTCAGTCATAATTTTGCAGAAACTATTGTGATCAATCAAAGATGAATTTTACAAAACTGAAAGAGGTTTATGTTCTTAAGCGGACCATCTACAAAAACCTCTCTCACTTTGCTAACATCTATTATGGTTTTGGAAATATTAAACAAAGTTGGAAAGCACTTTTTGCAGAAAATTACAGTCAAGTCATCATTTTGCAGAGAATATTGTGGCCAATCCGAAATACATTTCACAAAACTGAAGGAGGTTTTTGTTCCTAAGAGACCCATCTACAAAAACCTATCTCAGTTTTTGCACAATGGTTTTATAATGAGAGATACATGCGCATCTTTACAGGCCATTTTTCAGACTCTGTAAAACTCTGTTTTACACATATTTTTTACAGAGAATATTATGCACAGCTGGAGAGGAATTTTAGGAAAGTGAAAGAGGTTTATCTCACCAACATATTTATCCACAATAACCTCTTTCACTTTTTACATATCTATTATGGATTGAGAAATACGAAGATAGCATTGGACCCCAAGTTTGCAGAATTGTTGGAGCAGATTGCACAAAGAAAGGAAGCAGTTAGTGACTTGGATGCCTCATCATCAAATAAGAGTTGGATCAAATTCTAATTCTCCTCTTTGTCATCACTTATCCATCAAAAATAGTGCCAAATAGTTTGAGTGTCCTTTACTTTAGTTCTATTTATGTAAATAGTTGGAGAGATTTGTGAACCAATTTTGATATTTGTTTCAAGATATTTTAGTTTAGAATTTGTATAAATAAACCCTCAAAAGAGAGTATTGAGTGTGGATTCTATTACTCTGCTGTAACACTGAGATTTTCGGAATAAAATCTTTTGGAGAAATTTACTTGTGGCTTACTGGATGACGATTTGAAGCACTGGACTTGTTGCAGGATTCATGTGTTGGACTACAGTTCAATAAGTGTTTCTACCCTTTGTTTGAAATTTTATATTAGTTTATAATATCATCATATCCATGTCTGAATAATTTACATAAATGTTTAAAACAGAATTTGCTTAATTGTACTCTGTTTTCAAATGTGATTGTTCCTAAATGTTTTCTTCTAAATTAGCTATAAGCATGAATTCTTAAATGCTCCTGTTTCGCTAATTTAAGCACTGTTGATTGCTATAATAAAGAATCCTTTATTGCTCTTTGTTTGTAGTCAATTCACTTCTTTCCTTTGAACATGGTGAAAGATTCTTAGTTGCCTTTCATTCCTTCAAGATCATCCCACCCACTTTAAATTTTAAGGATTGTTCTCTGTCTAGCTATCTTGCCCTGTAATACCATCTTGTGCTTAGAATAGAAATCCAGTAAAGCCATCCTTTGACTCCATAGCCCAATGGACTGAAAGCTCTCAACCTTGCCCTTAGTTTGTGGATTCCACCATTTTCCAAAACAAACTTTGAATCTATAACTAGCCTAAAACCTTCCAAGAACAAAGATAAATCATAAAGAGAGAGCCCTCTCTGGATGCAGATTGGCTAGATTCTGCATCTAAAAGGTTGGTTTGTGGTTACCTCGGGTATACTTTCCTCTTACACAACTTCTAGGAAAACCTGAGTGATAACAAATACAAAGGGTTTACTAGAATCCCTCTCAAAGGAAATGGTACCGATACCGGTTGCACTGTATCTACCATCATCGCCCATCTCGATGTGCACTCCAAGATCTTTCTCATCCAGATCAGTAAACAAATCTTGATCCCCTGTCATGTGAAAAGACGCACCACTGTCCAGAAACCACACTGAACCCATCACACTTGAGACCAAGCATGCGATCAGCGAAAAATCCAGCTCAAACTACGAGGCTAAGGCCTATCCAGCTGCAGATCCAGCTGCCTGCTTATTTTTCTTCTTCTACGGACAATTTGTGGCATAATGTCCGTGTTGGTGACAGTGAAAGCACTTCACCTTGGACATGTCCTGCTTCTTGCCTTTCGCACCGAAATGAGAAGCTTTCTTGCTCTTCCCCTTCTATGCTTTGGCAGCCAAAGCGCAATTCTCTTCATCAGAGTTCTTTGATGAAGATTCGTCCCTGGTACTCCGCCTTATCTCCTCTTACACAAGATCCGACCAAAGTCGCTCCCATCCTGGCAATTTCTCTCGACCATTGACAAAGTCCTAATAGGAATGCAAAATCTTCGGAAGCCCAAGGAGAGCCAAGCTCACCAAGTCCTCATCATCTACAATCACCCCCACACTTCCTAGCTCATCCCTGCATTGGATGAACTTCGTGAGGTACTTGGGCATACTGTCGCCTTTCTCCATCTTTATGTTTCTGAGTTTATCCTTGAACGCCAACTTCCTCTGGTCGCTCTTGCTTTGGAATAAATCTGTCAAGGATTTGTACATCAAGAATGGAGAAGCCTTACACTGCAGGCTGGACACTATGTGATCTTTCACGCCCTCCAACAGAATCCTTCGACACTTTGTTGTCTTCTTTTGCCAAGCCTCAATTACGGCAGCATCGCTAGAAGTAGGCTTTGGGACTTCAGCATCTATGAACTCCTTCAACCCATTGTCATCTAACACCGCCTCCATCATGTCCTTCCATGCAATATAATTTGAGTTGCCCTCAATGGCATACTCCAATCGCAATCCGTTCAAAGACATCTCAACTTCAACACCAAGAAAACACTACTGCAAATTCGAATTCCACCAGCACAAAACTCAATCGCTTCAATGTTCTGCAATTGCTCCAATGATCAATACTGCTCTGATACCATGTCGAAATTTGAATCACTGTTAAATTATTCACCGATATTATCCTGATCACACACTATTTGAGCTTCATGCATAATACATAACCTCTTCTACTATTGATCATCAATTTACGGAAATATAAACAATCGCATGCGCACATTAAAACCATAAACAATCACACATATAAACACAGTATTTATGGGAAAGCTTAAAGCTGACAACCCCCAACTATCTGTATATTATAATGATAGAGATAATGTAACAATCATTGTAGAAACTCCTCACAAGCTCTCAGTACAATATCCAATTGTTACACACTACACAAGCTCAGATCATACAAAACACATGCTCCAATCTGCTCCACCTGTTAGCCTGCCTCCACTACGCAATCCAATATGGATAATTACCAGATCTAGGTTCGAATCCCACTGGTATGTACTGCGCAATCCTCATTGGCTTCTCCATCAATGCGTGTGCAAATCTCATGCACCAGTATAGTCACATCTGATAGTCACACTTGCTCTTTCACCTACCTCTTCACTAGTCTCCACTAAAACTGTCCATGCACTGTAGTTAACTGATTTATTCTTTAGTGGATTTATGAGTTAATAATTAGTGAATTAATTAATAATTAATTCACACCACTCTCACTAATTGTATCAATCAGTTAGACTAGATACAACTACCTCAACTAAGTTAAACTAAACACAACTCCATTAACTGTCTCATCAACTCCACCAAACTCTGTCACATGAGTTCTAACTGAAGTCAACCATGCAATAGCTCCACTAAAGGCTAGGAATAACGTAATTCCTTCTGTCAGCTGCATGTGCCACATCCGTGACTCGAACTGAAGTGCTCCAAGAGGATAAGATAATGTTTAGAGTCCAAATATTATTAAGAGCTAATAATATTCGACATATCTGTTTTTAGACTGGCAATCTAAAAATAGATTCCGCCCAGTATGTCTAAAAATAGAAGTCCATCTATTTTTCCCGACTTGACCAACCATCCACAAATAGCATCCTGCAACTCATAGAACATGATCCATATGTCTAAAAATAGACATAGTCTAAAAATAGACTTTGCGCCAAAAATACCCCGCGGGCCCACTTAGTGAAGGCGACTTCTTTCCACTAAGCTCCTCATCTTGTTGCAATCTCAACAAAACCCATTTCGAACAACATCACCATGAAAGCCTCTGCCACATTCCACATCTGCCAATTTAGCTGAAGAGTGAAGCCGTTGGAAAGAATATTTGGAAAAATGAACACAATAATGAGAGCAATAACATTAGTGATGAACAATTATATGTTCTAACAATTCTCTTAATGACATTTAGGCGATCTTTAGTTGCTTGTCGAGCAAACTGAGAAGAGCCTTCGAGCATGGAGATAAGTTGGCCGAAAAATTTAAGACCTGTTGCGCATGTGACCTTCGACCATTTTAATAGCTTCCTAGGGTTGCCAATCGAGTTTGAGCTCAATATCCCCATAAGAGTTCCCAATAGCAGGTTTCTTGCTCGTTTCTAGTCCCTTTTCTTCGCAATTTAGCTTATACTATCTCCATTCTAATATCTTAGTGAAATAAATGGAACTAAATTTTGTTTAGATTTCGAAAGAGTCATTTAAGAGAATTACTTTACATTTCTTGCATCACATTGATATTTTTCCCCATATTTTCATTCCTCCTCATCTTGGTTGAATTTTGAAAAAATCATTTAAAATAATTACTTTATAAAAGATTTAGGATTTTGGGTACCTTGGGGGTTCTTGATGGTGTTGAATCCATTTCCACCATAAAAAAAATGATTCAAACATTCCAGCATTCTATTTTTTTGAAAAAAAATTGCTCGATTCTCCCAAGAAATCTGTCGTCTAGGCGAATTTGTGGCATCGAAAGACAACACCATTGGAATAATATTGTGCAGTCTATTTTATCTCAACATCAATGATCCAGGTGGATATTGGTGGCCACCCACCTATTCCACTTGGACCCCCACCATTTTTTCTTTCAATTTTTCAGTTTCCTTAATTGTAGCACAATTTACTATTTTTGGCAGTTTTTCGGGTCCTAAAATTTCGGAGCCGTTTTGAGGCCCTAAACAACGTTTTTTGGGCATCAAACCTATCGCGGATATGAGTTCATTTTGGTCTTGATATTTTTTGTTAGTAGTTGTAGTCCCCGTATAGATATTTCTAACGATTTATCATGTGCGTCAAACAGAGATAGTATGTCAAAGTTACGACCACGGGAAATTGATGTACCAATTTACCCCGTCGGGGCCCATATTTTGGCATTTCATCTCCTAGGGTTATGTTTTTGGATGTTTATGGTTTTCCATTGGTTCTCAACAATATATAGGCCTTTGAGCCTGATTGTAACATAGAGTTCAGAGGCTTGTAGCTGCCACATCTCTTCTCAAAGATAAGCTACCAGTGCCCTAGCTAGTGTATTTCCATTCTGCCTGTAAACAAATTTCAGTTCTTTGATATTAATGAAATGAAGTTTTATTTCCACTGCATCTTTGTATTTATGGTTATTTATGTATTCTTTTGCGTTCCTACATAAATTCGGATCAGTGGTGTCGTGGTGGATTTGATGCACGAGTGTACGAAATCGCACCAATTTAAGGGGTGTGGTCTACCCCTATAAACTATTGGTAACAGGAAGAAAGTAGTGGAGCTCAAAAGCATACAATCTAGAAGAAAAAAAAGTATGCAAATGTATGCTCAGATTAAAATAAAACTAAAACACAAATATACAGAAGCTATTGAAGAGAGTCAAAACAATAATAATGCAAACAATGGCTCTAGGCCTCTTCTTATTAACCATTTGATATGGAGAAGAAATTTTACCCACTTTCCAAAGGGCCCCTGGAAAATGTTTCTAGGAACCGATGCAAGGATGTCGTTTTCCAAGCTCTGCCTCTGGTGCAATCTCCCTCTCTCTCCGCTGTGATGGACTAAGATTGTTGGGTGGCCAACAATCAAGTCCCCTCTATCTCCAGCTCCGGGTCACACACTGCTGGTATTGCTTGGGCAATTCTGGCCAGCATAACAACGTGATCACCCCATTATTCATCTTTTGGTGTCTTTATATAAGGGATTTCAAATCCTTCTTCCTTCCCTTGGTACATGGTGGATGGTGACCCAAGGGAGAGGTATGATTCCATTGTGTGCTCCAAATATTCCTTTGTGTGCTCACATAGTGCCTAAGGAGGCGCTAGGGGCTATCCTTAGGCGGCTTCATGTAAGGAGTAACTGTCTTTTGCTTTGTGTGGTCCCGGAAAGCGACATTTTGCCACTTTCAGGAATGCGCGCTTATTGGGCAAAAAGGCACGCAGAAGGCGCTCTTCTCGAAGGATAAAGCACGCAATTAGCATTTTAAGACTAGTTCAAATTTGATTTTCTTAAAACCTTAGAGATTTTAAATACTTTCTTGAATCCATAATGTCTTCCTGCCTTGTAAATCCTTTGGCTTGACATTAATTAATGTCATCTTCTATTGTACGATTTTCCAGTGTTAACAGTTGCCCCCTAATGTGTGAGGTCTAGGAAGGACTGTATAGTTGAAATACATTATAGTTTATTTTCTCTATCGTGCGCAGAAAGAGAGAGAGACCTGCATGAATCTTAGAATTAACAACACCCTGCACTGTTTCCGAGGTGACCATGGCCTGATGGATCCCTACAAGCAAATAATTTACAACATATATACAAAATTTCAACAAGGCGGGCATTTCCCATGCTCGTGATGCTATAGCTAGTTAAACAAAATTAACAGATACATGTGTTGTTTGTGTCACTACTATGGTAGTGATGTTGGCAGTTGTTAACAACGACTGCTGACGCCCTCCGAGGTGTTTTTTCTTTGACGATAGGTGGAATGTGTTACCTATATGCATAAAATTGGTATGGAATATAGTTGCACAATGTACGCATAGGTGCTGGGACCTTCCCATGTAAGCATTGTTGTTAGAGAAGCTTGTGGAGGCACGGGTCTTCAACGGATCTTGATCAAAGTACAATGGTTGTAAGGTATGATACCATCTTGACATGAAAGGTTTTGTCGTAGTCGAATGTCAGGAGGATCGATGACAGTTTTGGACAATGATGTCTCCCATAGTGCCACCCGAGGATACCCCTTTGCATGGGGAGAGGTGATCCAAGGTACTACTTCCTTTTTGGAAAAGAGGTGTCGAGGTCGACAATAAGGAAGCCTTTAACCAAACCATGGGTCGTCGACCTAAGGGGTCGGGGACCTAGCTGTGATGGGTTTGACATAGGTATGTTGGTGAGAGGTGACTGAAAACTGATGATGGGGATTCAGTGGCCCGAGGTCAGAGTATACTTTAGCAGCTTGGTGGCAGTCATAGTTATTTCTGAAGGGAAAATCCTTGGAGTCGGCAGGACTTCCAGGGCGGGTGTAAACCTGGCTATGAATGTCATGATGGTGTGTGCGTGGGGGTGAAATACTTCGATCAATGGGAATGAGGGACTGTTTCCATGGGAGAAAAGATGAAATATGAGGGTGAAGGGGCGAAGTGCACCGTTTGCGATCTTTGTACACTTACTAAAAGAATAAAATAATAAGGTTTGGTTTGTACAAAACACAAAGACAGGTACCCCAAAACATGAAAATGTTCGCTCACTAAAGGCGTGAGGACGGTGTTTTGCTGGGGGTGGGGGTCCCATTGGTTGGTCTCATGTGTGGGGTTGGTGAAGCGGATGAAAAAGTGTCGTTGATGGGATTATGCTGGTGGAGGTATGGTTGGCCAAATGCGATGCTCGAAGGTGCGCTTTCGATCTGCTTGTAAAACCTAGTCATCCGGAAAGGGGGTTTCAGTTTGTATGGTAAACTTGACCTTATGCATGATGAATGGATGGGCACGAGGTGCTTCCAAAACTGAAGTGGTATGGCCATGGCGTCACTTTTGCTGTGATATATGGTCTACTTTGGGTCACGAGTGCCATGGAGGGGAGGCTTTACCGACCAACACAGACGTTAATCATGTGCAAGGTGAGGTGATGATAAACGTGGTCGGATATGAGGACCCTATGGTTTATTTCTGATGGAGAAATGGTGTCAGGATATGCAAAGTTTTCTGGGACTCTATCATGCTGGGGGTAGAATGATACCTGCTCTGGAACCTTCAGTAGATGGTGCTGTGAATGGTTTGCGGGTTCTTCCTGCAAAAACAAATACCTCAAGTGAAATCATCTTATTTTCATCAAATATTATTGAAAGGCATGAGCTTTCTTCTTTTTAAAAAGAAGATGAGAGAGGGAATACCTATCGGCACTGATAAAATTATTTTTTCTGGAAAGCGAATGTGTGGCATTACTTTCATTTTTCATGGCATACTGATGATGGTGCAACTTACGGTTTGCAGAATGGACCCTATGATCTCCTGTTATGGACCTCTGAAGTTTTTGAAAAGGGCGATAAATAGGGGATTATGGCCCTAATCCTATTCATTTGTACTTGCTAAGTTTTGAGAGATCAAAGGTGTTTGCAGAGCCCTTCTTGCCGTTGCGGTTAACCCGTGTACCAAGGACTAGCAATACAATGTTGGGGTAACTCCCATGACGTCCTACATTTTAATTTTTTCAGTTTGTTGATGTTGGGGGCCGTACAGATTGGGTTTGTACGGCCTCTGAGTGACTTTTGCCCTAGATTTCACGGGTGATATAGGAAAAAGCGCACCTTTCTTACACGCAATTTTGAGGGATAGGCGTGCGAGGGCGCATTGTTCCCTATTTTTAGCACGCAAAGGTGCGCCTGTGAAAAATACAGGCGCGCAAAGGCCAGTGTGATAGAAAATTTGATTTTTGTCTATTTTTGAGGTTTTTTCTCTGTACTGATGGGTGCCTGTGTTGATGACAGGTTGGTGTGGAGGGAGCAGGAATGGCCTGATATCGAACCGCTCTAGGTGATGATGTTGGGCCGCGACATCAGTTGGTCGCATGGTGCCTTCTGAAATTTGCTGAAAACGAGTTTCTGCGGTCGCAGGACTGCTTACTACGCTACATTATACAACACTGGCAAAGGAGACGCAACATGTTTGTGTTGCGGGGGACGAACTTGGTGATCCGTCCCGAGACAAGCATCTACTTTGTGACCGGGTTACTGCCTTAGGGTGAGGCTTTGAGATACCCAATCTCCTTAGGGAGAGTGAACCTGGATAGATTCCGAAGGCGTCATTGCAGAGGGGCGCCTCTTACCAAGGGATGCATCAGCATTACATCAGTGACAGATGTGGCAAAGCAGTGTGCCCTGGCAGTGATCGTATGACTGGCGGGGTTGGTGGCTCCGCATTGGGCGTCTGGCCCGCAGGTTGGAGTTTTGCGCCGGTTAAGGTTTGGGCATTTCTTTGAATTCTCCTGCTTTTGTTTTGATGGTATGGTGTCGCAGTTAAACAGGGTCCAACGTGGATCGAATTCATTTGTGTATGCCAGCATCTTATGCAGCATCCTGTACGAGCGGGTGGTGCTGCTGAGGTTGGTGGTGGCACGGGAGGCACGTATGAGGAGGTGGGCTTCGGTTATGCTGCGGGGCGGTGGTGGCATGGTGGGGCGTTCTTGGAATGCCATGACAGAGGCCTGGTTCGAGGCCAACCCACAGATGTTCCTGCCATACTCGTATGCGAGGATGGACTTCCAGGGTGACCCAGACATGCGTCTCCCTTTTGGTTATGTTTGGGGACCTGTAGGTATGGTTTATATGTTTTTCTGCATTTGTTTGAGTATTTATGTACTTACGTGTTTTGTTATTGACACTGACATTGTTTTGGTTACTCATGCAGATGTTGGCGAGGTGGGTCGCCCCGTGGCCCGACTGGTGGGTCACGATCCTCCGCAACGACCTCGGGGCGGTCAGGGAGGAGGTGTTGCAGGTGGACCAGGCGAGGCTGCCGGTGGACCTAGCGAAGATGGTGCTGGACCGTCAGGTGAGGGTAGCAGCTCGGCTGTTGTAGAGGTTGTGGCCAAGCGAGCTCATGCTGATGCGGCAGAGGCGCGCATTGCAACACTCACAGCTCAGGTGACTACTCTTGAGGACTTCCGGGGTCGAGTGGACCGCTTGACCCAGGGTATGCCTACTTGAGGTTTCATGGATGACTTAGAGGAGGTCTGGTTAGAGATAGTGAAGGCTCGTGAGAGGGATTATCGGCCCACCCTACGTCGGGTGGCGATCGCAGTGGCGATGTGGTGGTACCGAGAGTAGTGGTGGGTCCAAGTGCCCCTCTTGAGGGGGCACCTCCCTAGAGAAATTTTGTACATAGGGAAAGCCTCCATGGCATTCATTAAGTTCTTGTTCCACTTGGTCATGAGTAAGGCATCGACGTAAAATGGTGTCGATGCCTCGCCAGTATAAGACATCTCCCAGAAGGAGATATCAAGGGGCTTGCTGGCATATGCGCCGACGATCGTCTCATGTGAGATGAGGTCTGAACTTTTGTGTTCGCAAGAATGAGAGAATGTCTCTGTACCAAGGGTCGTCGGTTGCTACAAAGAAGAGATGTTCATCTGGTAGCGAATCGTCTACTGGTGATCCCTTGGAGTTTCCTGGGAGGTCCGCTATGAACTCTGCTAATGCAAGTGCCTTTTTGCTTTTGGGGGAGCGAAAATGTAAGTCGTATTCTTAAAGAATGACTATCCAATGGGCATAATTGTGGTTCATTAAGCGGCATGTGAGCAGGTATTTGATGGGGTTAATATCTGCGATAACCGTAGTGGTTTTTAAGATGATGTAGTGGCGAAGTTTCTGGACTGCGTGGATTAATGCTAGGGCAATCTTTTCTTCGGGTTCATATCTCAACGCTGGGCCTGACAAGGTTTTTCTGACGTAATATATTACGTGCTCCTTTCCATCTAAGCCCTCTTGAATCAATACTCCGGCCAATGCGGAGTCGGAAGCTGATAGATATAGGATATAATCCTTGTTATAGTCTGGGGAACTAATGAGTGGTGCTGAGGATAATGTCTCCTTCAGTGCATCAAATGCTTTTTGGGCATGATCATCCCATTTAAAGGGAATTTCCTAGCGAAGGAGGCGCAAGAACCCTTGAGCACAGGTGGCATAATCTGGGACGAAGCATCTCAGAAAATTGGCCTTTCCTTGCAGGCTTTGAAGTTGTTTGAGGATTCGAGGTGGAGGTACCTCTTTGATGACTTGGACCTTGAGAGGGTCCACACGAATGCCTTGTTGGGCACAACAAAACCTAAGAGCCTTCCTGCACTGACGCATAAGACACACATGAGGGGGTTCAAGTGTAGGTTGTATTGACGGCATCTTTGGAATACCAATCGCAGATCCTCGAGATGGTCTGAGCGCTTCTTAGAGCGGACTGTCGAGTCATCTAAGTAGGCGAGGATAAGGTGTGCCAAGTCATGAAATATATAATTCATGGCCCTTTGGAAGGTGGCCCCAACATTTTTTAGGCCAAATGGCGTCACCTTGTATGCGAATGTGCCCCAAGGGGTGGTGAACACGATTTTGTACCGGTCTGTATGGAAGATATGGATTTGATTGTATCCAGAGAATCCATCCATAAAGGATAGAGCCTCGTGTCCTGCACATCCATCGATGACCTGGTCGATGAATGGAGTGGTTTAATTGTCTTTAGGACAAGCTTTGTTCAAATTCCGAAAATCGGTGCAAACACGTATCGTGCCCTGTTTTTTCATGACGGGAACAAGGTTGGAAACCCAAGATGTATAGGTGATGGGGTAGATAAACTTGGCTTTGTGAAGCTTGTCGATTTCTTGCTTTATTGCTTCTGCCTTGGATGGGTGCAGATGACGTTGTTTTTGGCATACTGGGGGTATGTCAGGCCAAGTGTCAATATGGTGCTCTACGATAGTAGGACTAAGCCCAGGCATTTCTGAGTAGTCCCGCGCGAAGAGATCTCTATAATCTTGCAATAATTTGGTGTAAGAGGTTATTTCTTCTGGAGAACATGTTGCCCCCAGTGAGATTTCTTCGACCTTTGTTCGATTTTGGGATATATTCACCTTGATGGTAGGCAAAATATTTGATATATTCCCTTCCTCAAATGCATCGGGTGCTGGGATGGGGTTTTTGAACCAATCAACCTTTCCTGATGGCAGGAATTCTTTTGATTCAATCGCATAGATCTCTTGTTCAGTTGTCTTGTTAGGACTGAACGTTTTCTTGGGGAGAAAAAGCGAACGGTGATGCATTGCATCCCATGGGTAATCTGGCTCCGTCATGGCCTCTAGGATATCCTCATCTGAATGAAACAAGGAACCAAAGGGGGATTGTTCCTACGTAGGTTTATACTAATTGGGGGTAATCCAGGTGGAGCTAGTTGAGAGACATGAAAAAGATTCCATCGTGGATGTGGTGGAACCAAATGCAGTCGATAAAGTGTAGATAGATTGGTTTTGAATTGTCGTATGGGACTCGATGCCTATGGAAAATGAGCAGATAGCTCGATTCATGGTTCCAATACATGATGACATGAATCATATATGGTGTGTCGTATCTTCGGCGCTTGGCAGGGGATAAATCTCCCTAATTGGTCCTCTTCCAGATGGGCACAACGGGATGGATCTATCTATCACATCCTCTTGAGTTATCGTACTGTTCATGGATTCTGAGTCTGTGCCATCTTTGTGGGAGAGGCAAACTGTGGTTGATCGCATATAGGCTAAATCCGTGCGGAATTGTGGTATATAGTGACAACGATGTATGGGGTGGTTGTCACCACATACCTTGCATGAATATGGGACGTCTATTTCACCGTGATATACTATATGGACTGGGTACCATCATTGGAACATTTCCAATGTTGGACAGTCAATGATGAAATGATCAAGTTCATCGCAAAGTATGCAACTTTCGAGGGGGGGGGTGGCTCATGAGCTCAGATTTGTCGCTCTTTCTATAGGTATGGGATGATACGAGGCTCATCGCCGATAGACTGGATGGAGGGATCCTCTTGATAGGATTTCTCGATCGCATGTAAGGTGTCCCTATATTGCGGTATCTTTGGGCAATGGTGGGTATAGTGCCCATAGTTGCCACAAAGAGCGCATGTGTGATTGGTACGTAGCGCTTTTCCTTTACCTTTGGTGGTAGGTTCCTTTTTACGGGAATGCAGCATCGCGATGTTTCTTTCGGAGCCGAGGAATGGTTTTAATTCGTCCAGCTCCGGACATATATGGGTAGGATGGCCTATAACATTGCATATGGCGCAGACTGGTGATTCTCTTTGAATGGCAAGGGTCACCATCTTCTTTCCTCTATTTGCAGTTTTCATGGCCGTGATCACCGGTTTCGCAATGGGCACTTCCTTTGAGGAGGTGGTCTCGACCATTTCTTGGGTAGGTGGGGGCTCCTCGGGACTGAGGGGCTTTAACCCTGTGGCAGTAATGTTGGTGGCTCCTATTCTGGAAGGAGGAATGAGGTACCAAACTGGGAATGCCAACGATATGTTGGGTAATACCAGTGTTGCCAAAACCTGCTGGGAGACGAAGCCAGCTGGGGGGTAGAGGAAAGGGGTTTGGGAGGCGGTGTAGGCTAGAGTGGCTGCCGTGGCTGATGCCTTGGTGTCATTACTGCTTGAGTCTGTGTCCTGACTAGCCTCGGTGCTTGATGTGGACATCATGCGCACTGAAGCCCCTGTGACATCGAGTGATGCCTCAGGGATAATGGGAGGATATCCTAGGAATGACCCTAGAACGAACGACAATTTGAATTGGCCAGGGCCATATTCTTGGTACCGTGAACAATCATCTGAGGTCGTATCTACATAGGGTAGAATTACATCTGTGTTGGTTAGGGGACGCTTCTCACGGTGTGTCAGTTGGTCTACAGTAATGATGCGGTCCTCGTGGGGGAACATCATAATGCAGAAGACGGAGGAGGCTATGGCGAACATGGCGTACATATAACTTTGCCCGAGGAGTATATTGTAATCCAAGTGAGCGTCTAAGACTTCAACGTCTATGTGGACCGTCTTTCCGGCTAAGCAGATCGAGACATTTTGGTAGAGGCCGACGGGGGTCGAGGGACGACCGTCATATGCTTGAAGCATTATGACTGAGGGTTTCAGTTCGAGAGACCCTAACTTATGCCAAACATTTTTTGACATGATGCATGTTGATGCACCCTCGTCTATGACACATCGGTGAATAGTGATATTCTGGACCGACACTGGTATCTGGAAGGCAACCATAGAAGGAAGCCTAGGGGTGGCTTTGTCTAAGTCAAAAGCCATCATGCGCGTATCGGTAGGTTTGACAGTGCCTAATGCGGAAAGTGGGGATTTATGTTGTTTTGGGCATGACTGCAGTACTTCCAGAGCTGACATAGCAGTGGGAGATTGAGCTAAATCATCCACGATACTATAATTATGGGCTGCTTTGGAGTAGTTACCAACTCGCCTATTAGGTCCCTTTGCCATCTTTGGCAATGGTTCTATAGGAATCTTTGAAATGGTCAAAGGTGCAGTCAGGATGTAGTGCTGTCTGGTTGGGTGTCGTAGTTGCGATTCCGTGTTTGGAAAAACATCTCTTCCCCAGTCATGTAGATTTCATGGTTGCTTTTCTCGGAATCGTCTGGGTTTTGCTGGTGAGTGCTTACCGTCCCTTGGTGGGGGAAAGGATCTTGCATCACAGCGGGTTGCTGGGAAGATCCTCCTTGTCCTCGGTTACTCAGTAGCTTTTTTAGCTCAGGGAGATCGAGACAGTGGTGAGTATAGTGCCCGTACTCTCCACATATTGAACAAGAATTGTTTGTTCACAGAGGTGGCCTTTTGCCTTGCCGTTGGGCGTTTCTAGGCCCCTGGTTTTGATTTCGGTCAGAGTTGCCTCCGGCCTGGGATCACGGTGAGCGTTGTTGGTTGCTGCCCCCTATCCAAGGTTCCCTTTTGGCTTGTTTTTTTATTTTTTCTTTACCACGTTAGGAGGGTAGTTCTCCTGCTTATTCTGGTGTGGTTGGTTTTGGGACGGGTGCACAAAGTTCACCCGCACGTTGGTTTGCGTGGGTGGGTCGTGTGCTGGGGTCTGAGCATAAAGTTGTCCCGTGTTTGCACCTGGTCGTTGGAGGGGGGTTCTTCCGTCATTGTTTCGTTCTGCGTACTAGGTCCCCTCAGCCAGAGGATAAGGTCCTCCTTGGTGATATGCTTGTGCCCTATTAGTCAAATTTTGCTAAGGCATATGATGACTTTGAAATCTAGGTTGAGACATGTTCTAGGTAGAAATATATGCATAACTGGGGTTTTGACCACTGCTACCTAGGTAGCCTTGGGTAATTCACCCAATTAGCCCGTCTGCAGAGTTCGACGCGCCTGGCAATTCTTGATAAGTTTGTAGGCACGGGGCGTTAGGAAGGATGTTGTAAATGTATCCTGACTGTGTATAAATCAGTTCAAGCTTATGGGCTTTACTGATTGCATCCTCTTTGGATGTAAGGTATTGATGCGCCACATCCTTTGAAATCTTTGTTGTCAGAGTTTTCAAGAATAAATCTAAGAGGACCCGATCGTTGAGTTTATCTTTACATAAACTACAACGCCGCCTCCATTCGTGAAGATGGTCAGATATATGGACGGTCGGGGTTTGTTTAAATTGAGTCAGTAATTCCATTCCCAAATCATGGTGAATGGGTAACTGAAAATATGTGAGTAACGCGGTAGCAAGGGCTCTAAAGGTTCCATGTGAAGCAGGAGGTTGCTCCACGTACCACTTCGTGGCTACTCCCATAAGAGTGTGTTGAAATAGCCTCAATCGAATAGTGTTTTCGATGATACTATTCGATGAGCACCACAGGTGAAAGGTCATTACATGATTACCTGGGTCTTCCGCTTGCTTGCCTTCGAATTTTGGTATATCCGAAGGGAGCTTTGTGGGCATGGGAGGCCATGTAGGATCGTGCGCGATTGGGTCATTCGTTAGCTTGGTTAAATCGGGTAGATTCAACGAAGCTAAGAAAGGTGACTGGGAGGTTGACGCCATTGCAATGTGTGAAGACACAAAGTTATGGTTAGAACGAGGGTTAGTCTGTGATGTACCCTGATGTGTGTTCAGCTGGCTTCCCGAAGGGGACTCACTCCTCTGCCACCCTAGGGGTCGAGGGAGGAGTGGTGTGCGGTGTGGTGTTGGGAGACTGGCTAGGGCTCCCAACTATGGTTGCTCCAATAAAGGATGAACCAATGATGGTGGCAGTGTTCTGTCTTTGACGCTTGAACGACGAAAGACCTGAAACCCCTCCCTGTAATGGGGGGAGGTCCAAAAGTTCCTAGATCGACGAGGTTTGTTGGGACCGTTTGGGTGTCGACCAAGTTAGGTTTTGGAAGAATTTGAGAGGATAGAGTCTATGATCAAAGCAAAATTATGGCCACATACATAAAACAAAGCGAAAATAAAAGATTTTTTCCCTTTAAATTAATCTATTTGATCACTCAAGCAAAAGAAATGGTTTTTGCTTGTTTGAACATGATACTCAAAATCCTCGAAGACTTATGCATCCTCACACACTCAAAATTAATTGGGCCTTGAGAAGATTTCTTGTGAGTGCTGGCACAACGTCCCATAAGAGCTAGCGACGCCCCCAATCAGCCGAAGAGAATCCACCAAGGTAAGGGTAGAGGGTCTGGCACTTGCCTTCACCGTCACCAATAGGGTAAAGGATGCCCTAGTTTTTGGCCACTAAGAACCACCGTCCCACATGAGCGTTCAAGTCTTGGACTTCTTGGTAGTCAACTAACAGTACCGAATATCAGCCGGGTAAGGTAGCCCCAACTGATATAGCACGGACTGCGCCTAAGCCTAACCCCCTCTGAATCAGTTCTCTATCGCACTCGGGTTTTCTTTGTCATGGGCTAATAGGTGTATTTGAAGCTCCCTAAATACACAACTTATATGTTTCAATATGAAGTATGATCAAGGCAGATTATTGGATGCCTACCCCCTTGATCCTAACTTAAACTATAAATTATTTTGTGGCCGTTGTGGGAAGAATTTAGTGAGTTTGGTTAAGTTAGTTTTTAGGTGTCTTTCTTTGCTTAGTGGGTGAGTGTGTGTGAGCGTAAGGTGAACAAGCTCATAGTTTGAACATATGGATATCGGTGATCCTTTACAAAAAATCTCCTAGTTAAACAATGTTATATTATTCCCGGCTCAAATGGAAAACATGTGTGGATAATGGGTCGCGTTCAAAATTTCCTAGTAAATCTATGTGACTAACTAAAGGGAGATGGAAAATTGTGAATACAGAGTGTTCATATGCTTACTTAGGATCACCGGAGGGTGCAAAGGTGGCAGAGATTACTTGCTCTAATCGACAATTCGATCCTAGTCCCGCAATTCCTAATGCAAAAATTGAACTAAACTAAACTATTTCTACACTAGAAAGAATAAAACTAATATGCATGCGTGGTCTTGGGACACTTACTTGGAATAGTTATCTAAGTGTGAATCCTAGAATTTGAAAAACATAAATTGTTCGGAATGCAATGGTTAATTTTCACCCTACTTAAACTATGTGAAGATTTTTGCAAAAACCAACTTGAAGCAAAACAAACTCTAAGCCTACAGAAGGCAGCTAAAAGTGAGTTCTCACAAGTTGTGGGGTATCAACACAAGTGCTGGCAGATACAATAGGGGCTGCCCAGCACCTTACAAGCAGAAAAATGCAGAATCTTGGGAGAAATATCTCATTCTGTAAATTGCGCGCAAAAAGCCCTGACAGGTGCGCTTTCCTGCGCACAGGTCAGCCCTGAACGCGCGCCCTGCACGTCTGTGAGGAAAAAACGCGCGCAAAGTCCTGCAAGTAAAAAAGATTAGGAGCTACTCTTCTTCAGTCTGTCACTCAAAGTGAATCTAGGGACTGCAAGATGGATCAAAGGACCATCACCTCCACTCTCCAGCATAGACAAAGGTCTCCTACAAGAGATGGCACAACCACATAAACTTGTAAAACGTTAGTGGAGTTGCCAATCCTGTGGTGGTGGATTTGACACACGGGTGTACGAAATCGCACCAGTTTAAGGGGTGTGGTCTACCCCTATAAACTATTGGTAATAGGTAGAAATTGGTGGAGCTCAAAAGCATACAATCTAGAAGAAAAAAAAGTATGCAAATGTATGCTCAGATTAAAATAAAACTGAAACACAAATATACAGAAGTTATTGAAGAGAGTCAAAACGATAATAATGCAAAAAATGGCTCTTGGCCTCTTCTTATTAACCATTTGATATGGAGAAGAAATTTTACCCACTTGCCAAAGGGCCCCTAGACAATGGTTCTAGGTCCCGATGCAAGGATGTTGTTTTCCAAGCTCTGCCTCTGGTGCAATCTCCCTCTCTCTCCGTTGTGATGGACTAAGATTGTTTGGTGGCCAATAATCAAGTCCCCTCTATCTCCAAATCCGGGTCACACACTGATGGTATTGCTTAGGCAATTCTGGCCAGCATAACAATGTGATCACCCCATTCTTCATCTCTTGGTGGCTTTATATTGGGGATTTCAAATCCTCCTTCCCTCCCTTGGTACATGGTGGATGGTGACCCAAGGGAGAGGTATGATTCCACTGTGTGCTCCAAATATTCCTTTGTGTGCTCACATAGTGCCTAAGTAGGTGCTGGGGGCTGTCCTTAGGCGGCTTCATGTAAGGAGTAACTGTCCTTTGCTTTGTGTGGTCCCGGAAAGCGACATTTTTCCACTTTCAGGAATGTGTGCTTATCAGGAAAAAAGGCGCGCAGAAGGCACTGTTCTCGAAGGATAAAGCACGCAATTAGCATTTTAAGACTAGTTCAAATTTGATTTTCCTAAAACCTTAAATATTTTAAATACTTTCTTGATTCCATAATGTCTTCCTACCCTGTAAATCCTTTGGCTTGAAATTAATTAATGTCATCTTCTGTTGTATGATTTTCCAGTGTTAACAAGTGGTATCAAAGCAGTCTGCTCTTTCTTGATCTTTCTTTGCATGTCCCCGACGATGTCGGGGTATAAGGAGTTAGGGCTCGACTTGGTTGAACCTTTGCAAGATTAGCCTCGTAAACCCCGACAACCGTCCGTGGGGGACGAAAGAAAGATGAGGGAGTAGGAGATCCTATCAAAATATTTCTCGAGGAGGCCCTTGAAAAAAAAAGGGACACGATGATGGATAACTTCGCCCAGATCCTTCAACGACTGCCCATTGGCGGCCCATCTACATCCAACAACCACTCTAGAGGTGGAACCCCTTTTAAGGTACAAGTAAATTTTAACATTCCCATATTTGATGGAGAAATATATGCATACATCATAGATAGATGGTTGAATCTATTAGAAGGATATTTCTCGATTCATGACTTTTCCGACTGGGAGAAGATTATTTTTTCACTGCTTAAAGCCGCCCCCCATGTCAAGGACTGGTGGGATACTAAAAGGACGAGGGGGAACCCTCTTCGTTCTCAGTCGTACCCACTTGGAATTCTTTCCAAGACGCCATCAAGGAACAATATTATCCCTTGATGAGCTATGAGGACAAGTAGATACAATGGACTATGTTGTGGCAACAAAGGGATCAAGATGTGCATGAGCCGACGAGTTTGTTCCATACACTGCACACAAAGTTGGGTATCAAAGATTCGGAGAAACATTTGGTGTTGAAGTACCACAGTTGGCTGCACAGATACATTCAGGAGGAAATGGGGTTCCTCGACATCTCCTCGCTTGGTACGACATACCGGTATACTTCCAAGATTGAGCATAAATTCAAACAGAAGAAGCAAGACTTTGGATCTGCGAATCAAAAGCAAGCGAAAGGTGCCCCAACCACAAAACAAAGGACAAATCCAAGGCATGGCGACGCAAGACAACCTTCCAAAGCCGTAAGAAAAGAACAACACCGCGAAGTCGAAGAAGGACACGGGAAAGTGGTGTGAGTTCCACAAGAGCTCCACTCACAAAACAAGTGAGTGTCAGGCCAAGCAGTCACTGGTGGCCGAGATGAAGGCTTCTGAATCAGATGCATGCTCTGACACTGAATTAGAACCTAAGAAGGGGAATGACAGAGGGAAGCAGATCATTAATGCGGAGATCAACGCCACCGTTGCCACCACGAAGATCCAACAAGAAGAACTGGAAGATCCAAAGGAGGGTGAGTGTCTCTTCCACTCCCGGATGTGGGTAAAGGGTTCCTCGCTATGATTCATTGTCTACAGTGGGAGCTAAAAGAACCTCATTTCAATAGAGATCGTGAAGCGGTTGGGCTTGTCGATCACAACACACCCACAACTGTACACCATTGGGTGGCTTCACCAAGGACGGGATCTCTGCGTCAACCAGCATTACCGCCTTCCCTACAACATTAAGCCCTTCACCGAGGAGGTATTATGTGACATTTCTCCTCTTGATATTTGTGATGTATTATTAGGCAAACCATACTTGTGGAAGCGACATGTTGTATATGAGTCCCGGCTCGCGTTGTTATTTTTACTTTGGGAAATAAGGTGTACAAGATAACAGAGGTACCACTGCCTGCCGCTATCTATTTGGTTACTGCAAAACAATGCAGTAAGCTCATTTCCAAAACTGGGAAATTTGTTTTCTCGATGATTCGCCCTTAGGGCAAGAAGAAGATTGTGGCCACGACCTCCAGACAGGGCTCCTCTGCACGACAAAAACAAATGGACAAGGTCGTGGAGGAGTACCGGGACATCTTCACCTCACCCGCGGGGGTGCCTCTGCATTATCAGGTCAAGCACCCCATCGATCTAACCCCAGGTGCGCCGCTGCCAAATGGACCGATCTATCGGCGCTCTGTTTTGGAGAACGATGAAATCAAGAGGCAGATTCAGGAGCTGTTGTAGAAAGGTCACATTCGGCCAAGTTCATCGCCCTGTGGGAACCTAGTCGTGTTGGTGCAGAGGAAGGATGGGACTTGGAGACTCTGTATTGACTATCGGGCGCTAAACAATATCATTGTCCGCAATAGGTACTCGATCCCACGTATTGATGACATTTTGGACAAACTCAAAGGGGTGAAATATTTCAGCAAGATAGACTTGAAGTCCGGGTATCACTAGGTACCAATTGAACCGTATGATGTGTGAAAGATTGCCTTCAAAGACAAGGAGGGCCTTTTCGAATGGCTGGTCATGCCTTTTGGGTTGACGACATCTTGTGGCCATTCACCAACTCATTGTAGTAGTGTACTTGGATGACGTCCTGATCTTCAACCAGACTTCGAAAGAGCACCTCCACCACATTCAACAGGTCCTCCAAACATTGCGGAAACATAAGTTGTGTCCCAATTTGGAGAAGTGGACTTTTGGCATGACCCAAGTTCAATATCTGGGATACATTATTGATGAGCGGGGGGTGCATGTGGATCTAACCAAGGTATAAGTCATTTGGGATTTTCCAGCCCCAACCACTCTAACAGAGCTTCACAATTTTTTGGGTCTTGTTAATTTCTACCTCAGGTTCGTGTTGGGATTCTCTCATATCATTTGGACCTTGAGTCAAGTCACCAAGGGAGGAGCGAAAGCAAAATTCTTTTGGTCAGAATCTCAACAGAAGGCGTTCGTAGAATTGAAACATCACCTCTGTTGTGCCCTGTGCTCACATTACCAGACTTGCAACAACCATTTGAGATCGAGACAGATGCCTCTGACTATGCTATTGGGGCAGTTCTTACTCAACAAGGGCATCCAGTGGCATATCACAATGAGACATTGTCTGACACAGTCCGAAAGTATCCCACTTATGACGAAGAGATGTATTCCATTGTGCACGCTTGCCGATAATGGAAGCATTAAATTTTGGGGAAGGAAACGATCATCCACACAGACCACCGACCCCTATAGTTCATACAGACACAAGGGAAGTTGCAGAACGATCGCCATCAGAAGTGGTCCACATATCTACACTAGTTTCATTTGAACATCAAGTACAAGAAGGGCAACACCAATAATGTTGCAGACTGCCTCAGCAGACCACCGATCGTGGTGATAACCACCGTGCTCAACTCTTGTGGGCATGAGACTTCTGATTGACCGCTTCTCTAAAAGAGCAATCTAGAATTCGGCCACACATACAAGACGCTCTTGGAGGGTAATCGAGTTCCAAAATTTCACCTCTAGGATGCACTACTATGTTACCTTAGACACCTTTGTGTTCCTTCAAGCGAGCGTGCCAAGATGATTTGGGAAGTGCACTATATTTGGGTCGTTGGGAATTTCGGGGTCGAGAAAATAATGGCAACACTGCAGAAGTATTTCTATTGGCCAAACCTTCGACAAGATGTCGGGAAGTACATCAGATCTTGCACTTCCTGCACCATTACCAAACCAACCATCAAGAAGCAAGGCCTCTATACTCTGCTGCCTACCCCTAGTCGACCTTGGGAATCCATCTCCATGGATTACATGTCGGGCCTTCCTTCTACTAAGCATGGCAATGACTGTGTTTTCGTGGTCGTTGACATATTCTCGAATATAGCCATTATGGCGGCCTGCAAGAAGAATATCACAGCAGAAGCCACTGCTAAACTCTTCTTTGAACAAGTGTGGGTACACTTTGGGATCCCACAGTCTATCATCTAATATCAAGACAACAAGTTCCTCAATACATTTTGGTCCAACCTCTGGTCAAAGTTGGACACCAAGCTGACCACGTCCACAACTTTCCATCCTCAAACTGATGGCTAGACAGAGGTCGTCAACAGGATGATTGTACACATTAGTACAACTCAAAGCATCCACGCACATGGGATGAGAGCTTCCCCTACGTACAACATAGCTATAATCGGACCCTTCACAACTCAACCAACCACAAACCCTTTCAAGTGGGCTTGGGATTCCAACCATTATGTCTCATTAACATAGCCATGCCATTTGCAGCTACTCAGGCTGATTCGTCTCATGTCCAGTGTGAAGCTGCCAAGGCGAACAACTTCGTTGAGCGCATTGAGCACATTCTCCAACAGGTTCATGACATATTGGACAGAGCCAATGCTAAGTACAAGCAATGGCATGATCAGCATCGGGTGCAACACAACTAATAGGTGGGCGACAAAGTGTGGCTACATTTGCAAAAGGAGCGCCTTGCTAGACCCCACCGCAAGCTTCGCCTGCTCTGATATGGGCCATACACCATCACCAAGGCTGTAGGGGACAATGCCTTCGAGCTCAGTATTCCACCATTCCTTGGTCTGCACCCAGTGTTCAATGTGGACCGCCTTCGACCCTACTTTCCACCTCTACTGGACACATCCGACATGGCAGAACAACTCACACAACAGAGTTAAACCCAGATTGCATGGAACAAGCCCAACTGATCGGATTATGGACACACAAATCAAGAACACCCGCCAACAAAGGATCCAGCTATATTGAGTTGTCAAAGCAGGCCAACTCCTTCACTAGGGCAAGTGGCTCACTAGGGATCGAGTTCAATAGAAGTTTCCTCATCTCATGGAGGAACTCAACACAATGGGGACTATTGCTTCCTAAGGAGGGAGGAACGATCCAGGTGGATATTGGTGGTCACCGCCTATTCCACTTGGACCCCACCATTGTTTCTTTCAGTTTTAATCAGGTGTAAGATTCACAGGATTTTTTATTACAAATTTTATGTGCAGGTAAAATTTTAGTTAAAAAAAAATTATTTGTCATCATTATAGTGAATGTAATTAAATTTATTTAGTTATTTACATTTTATAAATAAAAAATAATTATTTTTTATGTTATCAAAAAGCTTTTTAAAATTATGTAACTAATTTCAAAGTCTAAAATTTAATTGTAGGCTTGTTTTTAGATTTATTTTTAGGAAGTTTCAAATATTCAATTTCTTTATTGTATTAAAATAATTGATATTTAGGCCGATAGGCCTTCTCTTTTGAAAGAGATCAAGTTTTTGTTCGTCAACATATTCATTCTCCTGATGACACATGTTTTTTCTACTTTTCACTGTACCTTGACACCTGTTTCTTTGACCATGCGATGAGAGAAATAGACTACCAACCATAGTCACCTGTCAAAGTCTTCATTTACTGGCGGAATGGTAGGCATTTCCATTTCAGTCATTTCAGTTATGGACCGTCTCCCCTTACTCGGTTTCCTTTTAAATCCATCCACCGTCTACCATTTTCTCTCTGTCCAACTAAAATTATGCAGATATCTCTTGTGACTGTGACATTTGTCCCCTCCTATTGTTACTCTTTCCGTGCATGCAGGAAGGATGTGTCGATCTTCCAGGTAATGTAAATTTTCAATTTCTGTAAAATTTTCGGCATTTTTCTGGGGTGCTCTGCTACAGAAAATATTCAGGAATGTGGCCATGCCCGCCAGTTTTCCTGTAACATTCGCGACAGTGTAAAATTTTGTACTTTCAAGTCGTCGCATTGGAAGCATTTTCGCAACAACTGGAGGATTGCAGAGAATTTCTGGAGCAATCGTTGTGGAGTTTTAAAGCTTTTTTTTATTTTATTCCTTGCACAAAAAGTTTCCAGGAACAACATCGCTTCAATTTGAATCAAACAGAGTGCTCTGTTCTTCATTCATTTCATATATTTGGCAGATAGCTGAAGCAGAGTAAATTTTTTGAACACAATATTTTTGGGAGAAGATTTCATTTGGATATATTTGTGTAGATCAGCAATTTGCATGCAAATTTACTGTAATGTCTGATGGATATACTGGTACGCTTGCCAAAGGGTGCAACCATCATTATTCGAACACATTGCAAGGGTTTCAGACACAAAAATCTTGTTCGTTTGCTTGGGTATTGTGCTGAGGGCACAGGCAGGTATTGTCATATCTGGATGGATCTATCTATTTGTTGGGTATACTATTAATCATGAGAATCTATTTCTTGTTAAATTATTTGATAATGTAGCCTATGGGTTTTGATGATTGATAACCAGGATGTTGGTGTATGAGTTCGTTGACAATGGCAACCTAGAACAGTGGAACAGTGGCTTCATGGAGATGTAGGGCCTGTTAGTCCCCTTACATGGGATATCCGGATGAAAATTATTCTTGGAACTACCAAAGGAATCTTAACATATGAATTTATCAGCTTTGCTTGATGCATAAGGCCCATAATGCAAGCATTCCAGATAGATATTGTTGTTACTGATTTAGAATCATGGATGTGTGCAGGTTAGCATATTTACATGAAGGGTTGGAGCCCAAGGTTGTTCATAGAGATATGAAATCTAGCAAAATTTTTCTTGATAAGTAATGGAGTGCCAAGGTTTCAAATTTTAGGTTGGCCACACTCCTTGGATCCGAGAAAATCTATGTGACTACCTAGGTAATGAGCACTTTTGGGTAAATACTGATCCCTATCACACTATCTGTTTTCAAGGCCCAGTCTTTGGTATTGAACTTCAAAAACGTCGTTTTTTCATTTTGCTGGGTTATACTGCCCTACAAAGAAATCATTAGTTTTGGTGTAGGAAAGAATCAAGTTTATTGAAGTTTTTTCCTTTTATTATATGCAACATTTTTCTTGATAAGTAATGGAGTGCCAAGGTTTCAGATTTTAGGTTGGCCACACTCCTTGGATCCGAGAAAAGCTATGTGACTACCTAGGTAATGAGCACTTTTGGGTAAATACTGATCCCTATCACACTATCTGTTTTCAAGGCCCAGTCTTTGGTATTGAACTTCAAAAACGTCGTTTTTTCATTTTGCTGGGTTATACTGCCCTACAAAGAAATCATTAGTTTTGGTGCAGGAAAGAACCAATCATTAGTTTTGGTGTAGGAAAGAATCAATTTTATTGAAGTTTTTTCCTTTTATTATACAATTACGACATACGTATTATGCAGTTAGAGCATACAAATCTATGGAACATATTATGCAGTTAAAGCATACAAATCTATGGGACTAGAAAAAACTTAAACTTCAACCCAGTTGTCCAGTCCCAGTGCTTCAGGTATTAACACTCCTGGCTGCAACAATCAACGAAGAATGAAAAGAAAAACATACATATAAAATACCAAAGACATAAATTTATTTGATTGACATCAAAAACACCGAGTAGATAAGCAGACATGTAATTAATGGATAGGGATGACATGCAATGAATGGATTCGATTAAAATCCTAGCAATACAATATGTAAGTATAATAAGTTTTTATGTTTTTTCTTTGTAACTTATCTACTTATTACTGGCCTCCATGGCCTCGGAAGTCCATGGATGAGTATTGTTAACTTTGCATGTTCCAAATCGTCTTCTCTATGAAAATGAACCTGAGAGCTCCACTGGGAGACTCTGGATGATATAAACAGCAAATGAGGTATACAGTGCTTTGAAATTCAGGGAATAACCATAACACTGTAAATAAAATAACTTAGGGAAATTGTCAATCAAGAAAGCTTTTTTTATTAATTAAAGATTCATCTAGGTGGTTTCTCTTTGACTAATCTACCTGGCCTTTCTATACCAAGCACTGGTTCAACTCATGGTGCAGATTGCTACCTCTAATAATTCAATACATATATAATCCCTTTAAAAATCGAACACTTATTTATTAATTCTAGCTTAAGCGAACATATTGTTCTATGTTTAAGTTACATGCCTTTTTCAAACTAAGCACTGGTTCAACTCATGGTGTTGGTTCCTACCTCTAACAATCGATTCAATGCATATATATTTTCTTTCCAGAGACACTTTTCAAAGCATTTAACATCATACTAGCTACTGTTTTTTATTCACCTGAATTGCTATTATTGCTACTTTCCCATTTCATACTAGCTACTGTTTTTTATTCACCTGAATTGCTATTATTGCTACTTCCAATGATGCAAAGCATTCCTGAGCAATTCCTTTTCATACTAGGTGTTTTTCATTCACCTGAATTGCTATTATTGCTGCTTCCAATAATGCAGAGACACCTAAATTGCTATTATTGCTACTTCCAATGATGCAGAGCATTCTTGAGCCTGAATTGCTATTATTGCTACTTCCAATGATGCAGAGCATTCATGAGCAGTTCCTTTTCATACTAGGTACTGTTTTTTATTCACCTGAATTGCTATCTATTATTGCTAATTCCAATGATGCAGAGCATTTGTTTTTTATTCACCTGAATTTCTGTCTATTATTACTACTTCCAATGATGCAGAGCATTCCTGAGCCCGAATTGCTATTATTGCTACTTCCAATGATGCAGAGCATTCCTAAGCAGTTGGCATGCCCACATCAATTTTTGAAAAAATAATTTCGTTTCTACCGAATTTCAACAGTAGTTCCAAGTGTTTAAAAAGCAAGCAATAGTTCCAAAAATTTAGAAAAAAAAAGAAAAAAACACTCTACCACAAAGCTACATGCCCTTTTCATAACAAGTACTGTTTTTTATTCACCTGAATTTCTATCATTGCTACTTCCAATGATGCAGAGCATTCCTGAGTAGTTGGCATGCCCACATCATTTTTAGAAAAGATAAATTCGGTAAAACACCTGACTTTCTATCATTGCTACTTCCAATGATGCAGAGCATTCCTGAGTAGTTGGCATGCCCACATCATTTTTAGAAAAGATAATTTCGTTTCTACCGAATTTCAACCAGTAGTTCCAAGTATTTAACAACCAAGTGGTAGTTCCAAGTATTTAACAACAAAGGGGTAAAAAGGGTCATAAGGAAAACACCAATAAATATAGGAGATATTTTATGCTAGTGTGGATCTAGTTGACGTAGATAATTACATCTACTTGACATGGTGAACTAATAATGATGTGGATATTTTATATAAATATAGGAGATATTTTATTAGATTCTGCATGGTAGCCAATGATAAGTGATGGTGTGGATCCAGTTGACGTAGATAATTATATCTACTTGACATGGTGAACTAATAATGACGTGGATCTACTTGACATGGTGAACTAATAATGATGTGGATCTAGTTAACCTGGATCTACTTGACATGGTGAACTAATAATGATGTGGATCTAGTTAAACTGGTGATTTATGATCAATGAATTTTATTAGTTGATATGGCGATATATGAGCAGTAAATTTTAATAATGACGTGGATCTACTTGACATGGTGAACTAATAATGACGTGGATCTACTTGACATGGTGAACTAATAATGATGTGGATCTAGTTAACCTGGTGATTTATGATCAATGAATTTTATTAGTTGATATGGCGATTTATGAGCAGTAAATTTTATTATTTGAAAGGGTGATTTATGATCAATAATTCTATGAGGTTCAAGACAAGACTTAAAAAAAACTAATTATCTAAATTCATTTGAAAACAACTTTGAATAGCTCTACAATTCACAACTAGGGATAGCTAAGGAGAAACGTGACTTGGGGATAGATTGAGAGGATCAAGAAAAGTGTTTAAATTTATTTGAAAACAAATTTGAATAGCTCAATAATTCAGAGCTAGGGAAATTTGAGGAGGAAGGTGATTTGGGTTAGATTGAGAAGATCAAGAAAAGTATTTAAATTTATTTGAAAAGAACCTTGAATATCTCAACAATTCACAGCTATTCACAGCTAGGGAAAGCTGAGGAGGAAGGTTATTTGGGGTAGATTGAGAGGATCCAGATAGGGTCCCAAAGAAAATGGGATTGCATATCCAAGAAAAATCCGAGGACTAGTTGTATTTGAAAATAAAGGCTTTGGTGCTGTGGAAAAAGAGATGAAATAGACTGAGCCTCCATGCTAGCCAATGACATTCCTGAGATTGTGATATAATGAACATAGTAACTTTACTGTGGTTTTCCTGAGATTGTGATATAATGAACATAGTAACTTTACTGTGGTTTCTGGTTTTATTTAATTTTAATCCAACAGATTGTATTATATTATGCTTCCTTGATTTTTTTTTTAATATTTATTTTTGTGCACTCTAATATAAGCAGCATGTAGCTGTACCATCCAGTGCATATCTCAGCGTTTAAAAAAAAAAAAACTCTTCTCCAACATTTTCCCACATTGTACAAACCCCTCTAAACAGCTCCTAACCAGACCGTGAATAAAGTTATCTTTTCACTTGAACTAGTTGTGATGGATTAACACTTCTCTCCATAATATCTTAACGAAGGCTATAACTTACTATTAGCATAAGTTCAATCGTTACTTCTATGTGTCTTCATGACTATGGCAAGCTACAGGAACAGACCATAAGAACAGAACCTGGTTAACTGCATATTAAAAGCAGATGCTAAAGTCAAATCTAATTTTGCTAATTCTTTCAATGAAAGTTTTATGAATATGAGAGGACACATACATTATCAACCGAGATGCACAAGACACCACAAACACACATGATCTGCATAGAAACAATAGAGAAACCAAAACTTTATTAGATGAAACATGAAACACTGTGTAATACATTCAATACATACCACTGCAAGCATTGCCCATCTGCAATGAATTAGCTCGGACTCCTTGTAGCGTTCCAGGTTCTCAAGTACGATTCCCAACCACAGTGGATCAAATCCAAAATCTCTGTAAATACACAACACACTGTTAAAGATGGAAACCCATCTGATAATAATAATTCAAAAACCAAATTTATCACACTCTCGTAATAATGAAATAGAAGTAGTTTTTCCCAGTCCCATAGATTTGTGTGCTCCAACTGCATAATAAAAGGGAAAAACTTGAATAAACTTGATTCTTTCAGATATTGTGGGGTATTAGGGATCTCTGTTATTAATCATTGCTAGCAGCTATTGATGGTGTTTTGTGATTCAGTTTTGCTTGAATGCTTTTGCATTTTGTTGTTTCTATGCTTGGACACTAAAGAGTCAAACATACCTATGATTTATTTATTTCTATCCGGGTGCAAAACATATCTATGTTTTTCTAAGTACATGTAGGTTATTTATTCATGTATTTTTGTGAATTTGTATTATTTTTCATTTATTTTTGAACATAGTGTTTCTGTTTAAGTATGCTTGTGCTTACTATTTGTGATTCATTATGTCTTGGGTTAACGTAGTCATAATTTCAGATGGGTGATTCTTTCTTGGGTTAATGCAGTCATAATTTCAGATGGGTGAGGAAGAGATCAGTGCTAGTGGTACATCATACCTGAATAGTCTGAGGCCTCGAATGTTGAAAAGATTGTGACTACATTTTTTAGTGGAGTTATTCCTATACTTCTACATATTCGCAAGAATGTTTCATATAAATATGCTGTAGAATTACATTTTATGTTCTTTATATAAATATCCTGTAGAATTGTAATGTCCGATTAAATAAATAGTGGAATCCCACATCTTGTTGCTATATTGTTAGGATAAAGTTTATTTTTTATTGCCATGTATGATTGGGATTTATGAAGGAAGCTATACTTAAATATGAATGCAATGTCTTCGCTTAGTGATTTGATTCCCATATGTATATTTTCTACCTTTTTGAATTTGAACTTTTATCCTTTTACAAGAAGGCATGCATTCTTAACTATTAGAACCACTCAATGTGTATTTAAAATAAGTGTAGTCTAGATAAAATAGTTATTTTTTGCTGTAATCTAGCAATACAATTTTTAACCACTTTATAATTTCTTGTTTTTTATAGATGCTTTTGCATGCATAAATGGATCCTTGACACACTCAATTTTTGTAAATTAAAATATCATCCCATTTATTAGTTAGATTACTTTTAAAATATGACATAATTAATTTAGTATTTAATATTCCAGCACGTTGTTGTAATGACATTCGAGAATGTTTTTTTTAAACAACTATAATATAGTTACATATTATAAACTTTAAGAAAAAAATACACAAAAAAACGTAAGTTTGTACAACTTTTTTCAATTAAAAATCCTATCAGCCTCTCTTTGCACCTTTTGAGACAACTGCTAGTATACATTTTTTCATTAACAAACACCTTTAGGCCTAATTAGTATTTTGAATTTTTTTTAATACGTTTTTGGTTTTTTTTGGGGTGTGGTTGTGATGGTAGCACAAGCACCGCCATGGTCAACCATCACATTTTTAATTGGCAGAATTATTCCTCGAAAGAAATGTTTTATTTGATTGTCACAATGTCAATTCATAATTTTTAATTGATTTTCATGGATGCTTTTTTGCTTTTGGTCTCCATGAGATTGTTGCGCTGCCTGAACTTTACAGCAATTCCAAAGGTTCTCTTTTGTTTTTCTCTGTCGAAACCATGGATGGACCATTAGTACCCAAACTTTAGAATATTCCAAGGTAGTTTGTATATTCAAAGTAGTTCAATAACTTTGGCGTGGATATACCATTATGGATAAAATTCAAAAGCGTGCTTCGTATAAAGCAAGATATATATAAATATATATTCGAAGTGGAATTATTTATATATAATAAATATAAGTATCTATCATGTTATTTGTAAGAATTATGATATTTGTAAGAATTGAAATTTGGTGGGGATCATTCTATTTCTTATTCTCAACTACTTAAATTGATAGTTTTATTATAAATGTTTATTTAAATATGAAAGGAAATTATGTTTATTATTATTGATA
The DNA here is from genome assembly GCA_034641835.2 of Pinus albicaulis. Classification (NCBI taxonomy): domain Eukaryota; kingdom Viridiplantae; phylum Streptophyta; class Pinopsida; order Pinales; family Pinaceae; genus Pinus; species Pinus albicaulis. The sequence goes on along the minus strand of CM076570.1, from coordinate 437,054,912 downwards.
ATTATTTATTTTTTAAAGTGTTTTATATCATTATTAATGTGCATGTGTAAGGATTATAGTGACATTTGGTATATAGATGTTGAGTATTTGTATGTATTATTAAAATGATGTGTACATTGGAACTTGGTGTATGTAGTTAGAATTCAGTGTCTCAAACGTGATAGAGGTTTTATGGGTGTGAGGCATTATCTCTTTGACTCTATTCACTAGAGGTGACAAGAGGCCACTAAGGATATTGCACTTATTTAGGGAGGGGAAGGGGTCATTCGTTAGCTTGGTTAAATCGGGTAGATTCAACGAAGCTAAGAAAGGTGGTTGGGAGATTGGCACCATTGCAATGTGTGAAGACACAAAGTTCTAGTTAGAATGAGGGTTAGTTTGTGACGTACCCTGATGTGTGTTCAACTAGCTTCCCGAATGGGACACACTCCTCTGCCACCCTAGGGGTTGAGGGAGGAGTGGTGTGCGGTGTGGTGTTGGGAGACTGGCTAGGGTTCCCAACTATGGTTGCTCCAATAAAGGACGAACCAATAATGGTGGCAGTGTTTCATCTTTGACGCCTAAACGACGAAAGACCTGGAACCCCTCCCTGTAATGGAGGAGGTCCAAAAGATGCTTGGATCGACGAGGTTCAGTTGGGACCGTTTGGGTGTCGACTAGGTTAGGTTTTGGAAGACTTTGAGAGGATAGAGTCTATGATCAAAGCAAAATTATGGCCACATACATAAAACAAAGTGAAAATAAAATAAATTTTCCCTTTAAATTAATCTATGTGATCACTCAAGCAAAATAAATGGTTTTTGTTTGTTTGCACATGATACTCAAAATCCTCGAAGACTTATGCATCCTCACACACTCAAAAGTAATTGGGCCTTGAGAAGATTTCTTGCGAGTGCTGGAAAAACGTCCCATAAGAGTTGGCGACACCCCCAGTCAGCCGAAGAGAATCCACCAAGGTAAGGGTAGAGGGTTTGGCGCTCGCCTTCACCATCACCTATAGGGTAAAGGATGCCCTAGTTTTTGGCCACTAAGAACCACCGTCCCACATGAGCGTTCGAGTCTTGGGCTTCTTGGTAGTTAACTAACAGTATTGAGTATCAACCGGGTCAGGCAGCCCCAACTGATACTGCACGCACTGCGCCTAAGCCTAACCCCCTCTGAATCGGGTCTCTGCCGCACTCGAGTTTTCTTTGTCATGGGCTGATAGGTGTATTTGAAGCTCCCTAAATACACAAATTCTATGTTTCAATATGAAGTATGATCAAGGCAGATTATTGGATGCCTACTCCCTTGATCCTAACTTAAACTATAAATTCTTTTGTGGCCCCTGTGGGGAGAATTTAGTGAGTTTGATTAAGTTAGTTTTTAGGTGTCTTTCTTTGCTTAGTGGGTGAGTGTGTGTGAGCGTAAGGTGAACAAGCTCATAGTTTTAACATATGGATATCGGTGATCCTTTACAAAAAATCTCATAGTTAAACTATGTTATATTATTCCTGGCTCAAATGGAAAACATGTGTGGATAATGGGCCGCTTTCAAAATTTCCTAGTAAATCTATGTGACTAACTAAAGGGAGATGGCGAATTGTGAATACAGAGTGTTCATATGCTTACCTAGGATCACCGGAGGGTGCAAAGGTAGCATAGATTACTTGCTCTAATAGACAATTCGATCCTAGTCCTGCAATTCCTAATGCAAAAATTGAACTAAACTAAACAATTTCTACACTAGAAAGAATAAAACTAGCTATGCATGCGTGGTCTTGGGCCACTTACTTGGACTAGTTATCTAAGTGTGAATACTAGAATTTGAAAAACATAAATTGTTCGGAATGCAATGGTTAATTTGCCCCCTACTTAAACTATGTGAAGATTTTTGCAAAAACCAACTTGAAGCAAAACAAACTCTAAGCCTACAAAAGGCAGTTAAAAGTGAGTTCTCACAAGCTGTGGGGTATCAACACAAGTGCTGGCAGATACATTAGGGGCTGCCCAGCACCTTACAAGCAGAAAAATGCAGAATCTTGGGAGAAAAATCTAATTCTGTAAATTGCGCGCAAAAAGCCCTGACAGGTGTGCTTTCCTGCGCACAGGTCAGCCCTGAACGCGTGCCTTGCATGTCTGTGAGGAAAAAATACGCGCAAAGTCCTGCAAGTAAAAAATACTAGGCGCTTCTCTTCTTTAGTCTGTCACTCAAAGTGAATCTAGGGACTGCAAGATGGATCAGAGGACCATCAGCTCCACTCTCCAGCGTAGACAAAGGTCTCCTACAAGAAATGGCACAACCACATAAACTTGTAAAATGTTAGTGGAGTCACCAATCCTGTGGTGGTGGATTTGACACACAGGTGTATGAAATCGCACCAGTTTAAGGGGTGTGGTCTACCCCTATAAACTATTGGTAATAGGCATAAAGTGGTGGAGCTCAAAAGCATACAATCTAGAAGAAAAAAAAGTATGCAAATGTATGCTCAGATTAAAATAAAACTAAAACACAAATATACAAAAGCTATTGAAGAGAGTCAAAACGATAATAATGCAAACGATGGCTCTAGGCCTCTTCTTATTAACCATTTGATATGGAGAAGAAATTTTACCCACTTGCCAAAGGGCCCCTAGACAATGGTTCTAGGTCCCGATGCAAGGATGTTGTTTTCCAAGCTCTGCCTCTGGTGCAGTCTCCCTCTCTCTCTGCTATGATGGACTAAGATTGTTTTGTGGCCAACAATCGAGTCCCTTCTATCTCCAAATCCGGGTCACACATTGATGGTATTGCTTAGGCAATTCTGGCCAACATAACAATGTGATCACCCCATTCTTCATCTCTTGGTGGATTTATATAGGGGATTTCAAATCCTCCTTCCCTCCCTTGGTACATGGTGGATGGTGACCCAAGGGAGAGGTATGGTTCCACTGTGTGCTCCAAATATTCCTTTGTGTGCTCACATAGTGCCTAAGGAGGCGCTGGGGGTTGTCCTTGGGTGGCTTCATGTAAGAAGTAACTGTCCTTTGCTTTGTGTGGTCCCGGAAAGCGACATTTTTCCACTTTCAAGAATGCGCGCTTATCAAGAACAAAAGGCGCGCATAAGGCACTATTCTCGAATAATAAAGCGCACAATTAGCATTTTAAGACTAGTTCAAATTTGATTTTCTTAAAACCTTAGAGATTTTAAATACTTTCTTGATTCCATAATGTCTTCTTAACCTGTAAATCCTTTGGCTTAACATTAATTAATGTCATCTTCTGTTGTATGATTTTCCAGTGTTAACAAGTGGTATCAGAGTGGTCTGCTCTTTCTTGATCCTTCTTTGCATGTCCCCGACAATGTCGGGGTATAAGGAGTTAGGGCTCGACTTGGTTGAACCTTTGCAAGATCAGCCTCGCAAACCCCAACAACCGCCCATGGGGGACAAAAGAAAGATGAGGGAGCAGGAGATCCTATCAAAATATTTCTCGAGGAGGCCCTTGAAAAACAAAGGGACACGATGATGGATAACTTCGCTCAAATCCTTCAATGACTGCCCACTGGCGGCCCATTTGCATCCAACGGCCACTCTGGAGGTGGAACCCCTTTTAAGGTACAAGTAAACTTTGACATTCCCATATTTGATGGCCAAATAGATGCATACACCGTAGATATATGGTTGAATCTATTAGAAAGATATTTCTCAGTTCATGACTTTTCCGACTGGGAGAAGATTATTTTTTCACTGCTCAAAGCCGCCCCCCATGTCAAGGACTAGTGGGATACAAAAAGGACGAGGGGGAACCCTCTTCGTTCTCGGTCGTACCCACTTGGAATTCTTTCCGAGACGCCATCAAGGAACAATATTATCCCCTGGTGAGCTATGAGGACAAGTACATACAATGGACTATGCTGTGGCAGCAAAGGGATCAAGATGTGCATGAGCCGACGAATTTGTTCCATACCCTGCACACAAAGTTGGGTATCAAAGATTCGAAGAAACATTTGGTGTTGAAGTACCACAGTTGTCTGCATAGATACATTCAGGAGGAAATGGATTTCCTCGACATCTCCTCGCTTGGTACGACATACCAGTATACTGCCAAGATTGAGCATAAATTCAAACAGAAGAAGCGAGACTTTGGATCTGCGAATCAAAAGCAAGTGAAAGGTGCCCCAACCACAGAACAAAGGACAAATCCAAGGCATGGTGACGCAAGACAGTCTTCCAAATCCATAAGCAAAGAACAACACCGCGAAGCCGAAGAAGGACGTGGGAAAGTGGTGTGAGTTCCACAAGAGCTCCACTCACAAAACAAGTGAGTGTCAGGCCAAGCAGTCACTAGTGGCCGAGATGAAGGCTTCTGAATCAGATGCATGCTCTGACACTGAATCAAAACCTGAGAAGGGGAATGACAGAGGGAAGTATATCATCGATGCGGAGACCAACACCACCGTTGCCACCATGAAGATCCAACAGGAAGAACTGGAAGATCCAAAGGAGAGTGAGCGTCTCTTCCACTCCCAGATGTGGGTAAAGGGTTCCCCACTATGATTCATTGTCGATAGTGGGAGCCAAAAGAACCTCATTTCAGCAGAGGTTGTGAAGTGGTTGGGCTCGTCGACCACAACACACCCACAACCGTACACCATCGGGTGGCTTCACCAAGGACAGGATCTCCGCGTCAACCAGCATTGCCGCCTTCCCTACAACATTAAGCCCTTCACCGATGACGTATTATGTGACATTTCTCCTCTTGATTTTTGTGATGTATTAGTAGGCAAACCATACTTGTGGAAGCGACATGCTGTATATGAGTCCCGGCTCGCACTGTTATTTTTACTTTGGGAAATAAGGTGTACAAGATAACAGAGGTACCACCGCCTACCTATATCTATTTGGTTACTGCAAAACAATGCAGTAAGCTCATTTCCAAAACTGGGAAATATTTTTCTCGATGATCCACCCTTAGGGCAAGAAGAATATTGTGGCCACGACCTCCAGAAAAGGCTCCTCTGCACGACAAAAACAAATGGACAAGGTCATGGAGGAGTACCGGGACATCTTCACCTCACCCGCAGGGGTGCCTCTGCACTGTCAGGTCAAGCACCCCATCGATCTGACCCCAGGTGCGCCGCTGCCAAATGGACCGATCTATCAGCGCTCTGTTCTGTAGAACGATGAAATCAGGAGGTAGATTCAGGAGCTATTGTAGAAAGGTCACATCCGGCCAAGTTCATCACCCTGTGGGAGCCTGGTCGCGTTGGTGCAGAGGAAGGATGGGACTTGGAGACTCTGTATTGACTATCGGGTGCTAAACAAGATCACTGTCCGCAATAGGTACCTGATCCCATGGATTGATGACCTTCTGGACCAACTCAAAGGGGCGAAATATTTCAACAAGATAGACTTGAATTCTGGGTATCACTAGGTACCAATCGAATCGTATGATGTGTGGAAGGCTGCCTTCAAAGCCAAGGAGGGCCTTTTCGAATGGCTGGTCATGCCTTTCGGGTTGACGACATCTTGCGGCCATTCACCAACTCATTTGTAGTAGTGTACTTGGATGACATCCTGACATCCTGATCTTCCACCACATTCGATAGGTCCTCCAAACATTGCGGAAACACAAGTTGTGTCCCAATTTGGAGAAGTGGACTTTTGGCATGACCCAGGTTTAGTATCTGGGATACATTATTGATGAGCGGGGGGTGCATGTGGATCCAACCAAGGTCCAAGTCATTCGGGATTTGCCAGCCCCAACCACTCTAACAGAGCTTCACAACTTTTTGGGTCTTGTTAATTTCTACCTCAGGTTCGTGTTGGGATTCTCTCATATCATTTGGACCTTGAGTCAAGTCACCAAGGGAGGAGCGAAAGCAAAATTCTTTTGGTCGGAATCTCAACAGAAGGCGTTCGTAGAATTGAAACATCACCTCTGTTGTGCCCCTGTGCTCACATTACCAGACTTGCAACAACCATTTGAGATCGAGATAGATGCCTCTGACTATGCTATTGGGACAGTTCTTACTCAACAAGGGCATCCAGTGGCATATCATAATGAGACATTGTTCGACACAGTCCAAAAGTATCCCACTTATGACGAAGAGACGTATTCCATTGTGCACGCTTGCCGATAATGGAAGCATTAAATTTTGGGGAAGGAAACGATCATCCACACAGACCACCGACCCCTATAGTTCATACAGACACAAGGGAAGTTGTAGAATGATCGCCATCAGAAGTGGTCCACATATCTACAATAGTTTCATTTGAAAATCAAGTACAAGAAGGGCAACACCAATAATGTTGCAGACTGCCTCAGTCGACCACCGATCGTGGTGATAACCACCGTGCTCAACTCTTGTGGGCACGAGACTTCTGATTGACCGCTTCTTTAACAAAGCAATCTAGAATTCGGCCACACATACAAGACGCTCTTGGAGGGTAATCGAGTTCCAAATTTTCACCTCTAGGATGCACTACTATGTTACCTTAGACACCTTTGTGTTCCTTTAAGCGAGCGTGCCAAAATGATTTGGGAAGCGCACTATATTCGGGTCGTTGGGCATTTCGAGGTCAGAAAATAGTGGCAACACTGCAGAAGTATTTCTATTGGCCAAACCTTCGATAGGATGTCAGGAAGTACATCAGATCTTGCACTTCCTACACCATTGCTAAACCAACCATCAGGAAGCAAGGCCTCTATACTCCGCTGCCTACCCCTAGTCGACCTTGGGAATCCATCTCCATGGATTACATGTCGGGCCTTCCTTCTACTAAGCATGGCAACGACTATGTTTTCGTGGTCGTCGACATATTCTCAAATATGGCCATTATGGCGCCCTGCAAGAAGAATATCACAGCAGAAGCCATTGCTAAACTCTTCTTTGAACAAGTGTGGGTACACTTTGGGATCCCACAGTCTATCATCTAAGATCAAGACAACAAGTTCCTCAATACATTTTAGTCCAACCTCTGGTCAAAGTTGGACACCAAGCTCACCAAGTCCACAACTTTCCATCCTCAAACTGATGGCCAAATAGAGGTCGTCAACAGGATGATCGTACACATTATGCGCATGTACAACTCAAAGCATCCACGCACATGGGATGAGAGCCTCCCCTACGTACAAAATAGCTATAATCGGACCTTTCACAACTCAACCGACCACAACCCCTTTCAGGTGGGCTTGGGATTCCAGCCACTATGTCTCATTGACGTAGCCATGCCATTTGCAGCTACTCAGGCTGATTCGGCTTATGTCCAGTGTGAAGCTGGCAAGGCGAACAACTTCATTGAGTGCATTGAGCACATTCTCCAACAGGTTCATGACATATTGGACAAAGCCAATGCTAAGTACAAGCAATGGCATGATCAACATCTGGTGCAACACAACTTACAGGTGGGCGACAAAGTGTGGCTACATTTGCAAAAGGAGCGCCTCGCTGGACCCCACCGCAAGCTTTGCCCGCTCCGATGTGGGCCATACACCATCACCAAGGCTGTAGGGGACAATGCCTTCGAGCTCAGTATTCCACCATTCCTTGGTCTGCACCCAGTGTTCAATGTGGACCGCCTTCGACCCTACTTTCCACCTCTACTGGACACATCCGACATGGCAGAACAAATCACACAACAGAGTTAAACCCAAACTGCATGGAACAAGCCACAACTGATCGAATTATGGACACACAAATCAAGAACACCCGCCAACAGAAGATCCAGCTATATCGAGTTGTCGAAGCAGGCCAACTCCTTCACCAGGGCAAGTGGCTCACTAGGGATCGAGTTCAACAAAAGTTTCCTCATTTCATGGAGGAACTCAACGCAATGGGGACTTTTGCTTCCTAAGGGGGGAGGAATGATCCAAGTGGATATTGGTGGCCACCCACCTATTCCACTTGGACCCCACCATTGTTTCTTTTAGTTTTAATCAGGTGTAAAATTCAGAGGATTTTTTATTACACGTAAAATTTTAGTAAACAAATATTTATTTGTCATCATTATAGTGAATGTAATTAAATTTATTTAGTTATTTACATTTTATAAATAAAAAAAATTATTATTTATGTTATTAAAAAGCTTTTTAAAATTATGTAACTAATTTCAAAGTCTAAAATTTATTTGTAAGCTTGTTTTTAGATTTATTTTTAGGAAGTTCCCAAATATTCAATTTCTTTATTGTATTAAAATAATTGCTATTATACATTTTTTTCATTCACAAACACCTTTAGGCCTAATTAGTATTTTGGATTTTTTTTAATATATATATATATATTTTTTTGGTGGTTGTGACGGTAGCACAAGCACGGCCATGGTCAACCATCACATTTTTAATCGGCAGAATTATTCCTCGAAAGAAATGTTTTATTTGATTGTCATAATGTCAATTCATAATTTTTAATTGTTTTTCATGGATGATTTTTTGCTTTTGGTCTCCATGAGATTGTTGCGCTGCCTGAACTTTACGGCAATTCCAAAGGTTCTCTTTTGTTTTTCTCTGTCGAAACCATGGATGGACCATTAGTACCCAAACTTTAGAATATTCCAAGGTAGTTTGTATATTCACAGTAGTTCAATAACTTTGGCGTGTATATACCATTATGCATAAAATTCAAAAGCGTGCTTCGTATAAAGCAAGATATATATAAATATATATTCGAAGTGGAATGATTTATATATAATAAATATAAGTATCTATCATGTTATTTGTAAGAATTATGATATTTTGTAAGAATTGAAATATGGTGGGGATCATTCTATTTCTTATTCTCAACTACTTATATTGATAGTTTTATTATAAATGTTTATTTAAATATGAAAGTCAATTATATTTATTATTATTGATAATTATTTATTTTTTAAAGTGTTTTATATCATTGGTAATGTGTATTTCTAAGGATTCTAGTAATATTTGGTATATAGATGTTGAGTATTCATATGTATTATTAAAATGGTGTGCACATTGGAACTTGGTGTATGTAATTAGAATTCAATGTCTCAAACGTGATAGAGGTTTTATGGGTGTGAGGCACTATCTCTTTGACTCTATTCATTAGAGGTGACAAGAGGCCACTAAGGATATTGCACTTGTTTGGGGAGGGGAAGGGGTTATCCATCATAGTTTTGGGTTGGGGTACATAGTAAGGAGTATTAAGGTGCCAAGGTTGGATGGAGGAGGTTGCTGTTAGAGGATAAACATTTTTTAGCATGTGTGAGGAGGGGTTTAGACAATTGTGGCTATGCTTGTATTAAAAGTGAAATGAAATTCTAGCACATGGGTACACCATTGTAGCAAGATAGTTTGACACATCATTGGAAAAATTATCATTTATCAAGAGTGATCCTTTTGAAGGTCAAGCAAAGCATAAGTTGGCATGGTGGCGAGTTGGGGAATCAAGGGGTTGTGTTGTATGGCCTCTTAAAGGTGCAACAAATACCACAACTTATGAGAGAAATTTCATATAAGGAAAAGTGTATGTAAAGAAATTTTAGGGAAGATGTGCATGTGTGAGTGGTTCCTAGATATCTCTGTGGGTAATGATGATGTCTATAAACATTAGCATTGTCCTTATTACAACATCAATGCAATAATGCAATATAGAAGTATTTATTTGCTCAACAATAACTACAAGTCAAAGGAAATCCATAAACCTTGATATCAAAATTGTCAATCATATTAATACTTAAAAGAGTCATGAAGAATGTATGTTATCTTATTGGCACAATGACCTGTTCTCTAAAGCCAATATTTGAATTAACAAAGCTTTTGGAGTATATAATGTCCAATACATTACCATATAATACATAAATCTAATAATAATGTTACCACACACCATTTAAAAATAAAATAAAATATTAATATAGAATAAAATTTAACATAATATTATAACCAAATAATAAATAACTTTTTGATAATATATGGGTTATATATACTTAATCTATGTTTTTCTAGTATAAAATCAAATTATAAAAATATAAAAAATATATATTTTAATAAACTATACAAGAGTCATGTGGTGGCAATGTCATTGCTTTTGTTGTTTTGCACATTGCCACCACGTGGTTTTTGTTTATGATTAGGGTTGATATCAATGTTATTTGTTTCTTCATTAGTGGTATTTTGGACATGTTTGTTTAAACCAAAAAAATGATACACCAAAACATAGGTGCAAATTACCCTTATGGGATGAATTGGGCATAAACCTTGTTGTTGATCTCAATTCTTCCAATTTTCCTAAATACTAAATTATTTGCAAATTTAATTAATTGTTTCCTCTAAATACATAGAAGAATTTTGCTTTGAAAATAAAAGACAATGAATATCAAATATAGAGAACACCAATGTGCTTCTATAGAACTAATTCTCTAAATTAAGTGATAAAATTATATTCTTTGAATCCCTATTACCAAGTCTATTAATATGAAGGGAGTTAGGAAGCCTCAAAGTCTATAAAAAGACAAAGGTTTTAGCAAAATTATTTGAAATAATTTCAAGACTCCAAGTATATTCAACTTACCTTCTAAATTAATGAAAACTTCATCTACACTTTATCATTTAGAATGTTTTTTATAATTTAATATAAGTTTAAATTTAACCATTTTAATGTTTTTTATAATTTAACATAAATTTAAATTTAAATCCCTACCTAGATAAAAAAGTGTTGTTTTCATTCTTCAATTAATTTTCCATTCAAACATTACAAAATCATAATCTTACCAAAAGTTATATATATATATATATATATATATATATATATATATATATATATATATAATTTATTTATTTTTTCTTTTGCATATTGAATAATCAAATATAGTTTTGACACTTTCCACCATTCTCAAAGCAATTAAAAAGGGAAAATACCATATTTATCCATAGCAAAATTATATTCTTTCCAAAGTCGTGGAAAAAAATATTTTAATGTTTTTTTTTTTAATAGCTCTAAGTGATTTTTAGTTGGAATGACCAAGATTGATATTACATTTTCTATCACCACAAATCCAAATTTTTTATTTATATCTTATTGTGATTAGTCATTTAGCTTTAATATGACACAGCTTAATGAGAGTAATATAATTTTTTATATTGATTGGGAAAAGATGGCCTTGTAAATTATTAATTGACAAACATATTTATTTGTTTGTCATGGTGACAAAGTAACTAAATGAGGATGACCAAGGATTTATCATATGCGACGGGAATATTGGTACACCCACCATCTTTCCCAAGGATCGAAGCGTTCTCGTCATTCAGTGTGATGGCGTTTGTTGACATGGAATCCCTGCTTAGAGCCATGGATTGACCAAAACACGTAGGGTGGCCAACGATTTATTTTCTTTGAGAATTAGAGTCGATGACAATGAAATGAAATTTTAATTGTAATTGCTGTCAGAATCTAGTACGTATGGATAACCTCCATTTTCTAAGAAACTTTAAATGCGGAGCTCCCTTGCTTTCTGTCTAGTGTCAAATATAAAAAAGTGAAGATATCACTAACGTATTCCTTAACATTTGAAGCCTTGATACCGACGAGTAAGCACATTTGTACAAGTATGAGCGAGCCCAAACCATAGTTTAATATTGAAAAACCATAATATTTCTCAGATTTTTTTTGAAATATATACATAAAAAATGTCCTGATGGGATCCCTATATATCACTGCCCTAACAACAATAACATATTAAAGAAAAGACAGACAAATAGCTAAAAATAACTTATAAGACAGATTGCTTCTCCATCTTATTTTTTGTATTTGACACTTTTCCTATGGAATTTTACAATAAATACTCCCAGCAATTTCATAATAAAAACCATTATGAAATTGCAAAAAAAAAAAACTGAGGGAATAATAATTCCACACACCCAAATACCTAATCTTGTAATCTTAAATTATATTTATTAATATTACAATTACAAGTTAAAAATTGTCTACACACGCAAAACTATTAAAAAAAACCTGACATAAACACAGCACCAAAATTACCAAAATATATATTTTTTATATAAAATAAACTTAGGTCAATATTGTACACGTCACCATTACACCACATAACGGTTGAAATACTTAGCAAAAGATTCTGCGCCCAATGAACCATCCCTAGCTAAGTTAAATAAATACACCAAAAATAAATTAAAAATAGTCCGGAAAAGGATACGAAACCCGGAAAGGGAACCGAAGCGCCGAGACAATTTGAAGAAAAGGCTGCACTGGCGGAGGTGGAGGAGCGGTCAGGAAAAGAAAGTAAAATTGGGCTGCCGGAAACCGACTCCAAATGGAGAGACGAAATTAGCGGGGGCAAGGCAAGCGGACGGGACGCGTGGAGTAAAGTCAGAAAGTGGTCTTGGACAAACCTCCACCAAATTGGAGGCGGTGGAAGAGGAGTGGCACGCCAAGTCACCGCTTACTTCCCAAATACCTGCGTTAACCCCTCAAATCCAGCCCAGCCCAGCCCCTACCGGGCCGCCGCTGCCCCATCATTCTCCACCCCAACTTCCTCTGCCTGAGCCAGAGGTATCCATTTATTTAAAAAGCACAGAAAAATAAATAAATATAGACCTATAAATACACATCCCTCCCACTCCCTCGGTGGTGTGCGTGTGTATTTCTGTCAGTTATTTAATCGCCGGATCTTCTCAGGGCTTCTTCGGTTCCCTGCGAGCATCTCTTATTTTTTTTCATCGGAGTTCCAGGAGCCGAGCAGAATCACCGCTTCTTTAATATTTTATTATTTTGTTTCAAATTATCCCTCGAAGCCCCCGAATTTTAGAGGGAAAGCCTGCCCGAAATGTCGCAGGTTCAAGTCCAGGCGCCCCCCACACCGCAGCCGCAGCAGCCCGCTGCCCCCCAAGTCGCCGCCGCTTCTTCTTCCAGCAACAGCAATGTTTCCAGCAACAACAATTTGAATGCTGTTGCCAACAACATCACCGTTCAGGGCACTCAGTTTCAGTCGCCGGCTTCACTGTACGTGGGGGACCTCGAAGTTAATGTCTCGGAAGCGCAGCTCTACGACGTTTTCAAGCAGGTGGCCAGCGTACAGTCCATTCGGCTCTGCAGGGACATGATCACGCGGCGCTCCCTCGGCTACGCTTATGTCAACTGCATGACTGCTCAAGAAGGTATGCCAGAATTATGTTTCTAATTGCGAGTCCTAGGGTTTCGTTAAACTCTTTTCATTCGATTATTTTGCATGATGTGTGTCAATTAGTTATATAGTCTGTATGCATGAGCCAAGAATGCGATTTCTAGTTGTATCTTTTAAATAGGGTTTCATTTCAACCGTTCTGCGTAGAGTGCAAGGTCATGCACCATGGTATTTTTTTTAAAGGATTTTATTTAATCTTTACTTGCCGATTGCGAGAAGAGGGGCCTTAAACTCTGTTTCTTATATTTACTTCATGTACATTTGCGCTATTTTTTCTGAGGTTTTTTTGTAATCTCTACTTACAGAACAGGGACGTTGAGCTCTATTTATTGTATGTATATTGTTCACATTTTTGTGAATATTTTATTTTAAGGGTTAATTGAATTTTTACTTTTTAATTGCAAGAACAGGGGCGTTGAATACTGTTTATTGCATTAATTTCCGTTAATATTTTGCCAATTTTTTGTTAGGGTGAATTCAATCTTTACATATCAATTACGAGAATAGACGCGTTGAACTCTGTTTATTTTTACGTTTGCATTTTTTTACGATTTTTAAAACAATTCTACTATAAATGAACGAATCGCTTGCCTTTTTTTGATTGACTTCGGGAGGTCCAAGGCTCGAATGTAATCTTTACGCTTTAGTATCCCTTGTGATTTTATTGGAAGATTCTTTATATTTATTATGCTTCACATAGAATTTCGTTTGAACCGTTGTGCCAAAAGTGCCAGGCCATGCACCATCGCAATTTCAGTTTTTTCTAGTTGCATGTTTTAAATAGGATTTCATTTGAACCGTTCTGTTTAAAGTGTAAGGCTATGTGCCATCTCAATTGGTAATTTATTTTAGGATTTTATCGAATCTTTACTTATTAATTGCTAGAAAAGAGCCATTAGGACATGTTTATTGTGTTTATGACGTGAGTCTTTACGTACCAATTGCAAGAGCAGGGGCATTGAATCCTGTTTATCGTATTTATTTCTTTCACATTTTTGTCATTTTTTTATGGCTTAACTGAATCTTACCTTACTAATTGTGACAGCATTGATCTTTGATATAATCTTTACATGATCTAATGTCTTTACATGATCATGATCTAAGGTCTTTATATTTATGCTTTAAGCTAGGGTCTTCCTAAGTATATTTTTGCGATATTGTTTTTATAGTCAGTATGATCCAAGAATCCAATTTCTGTTGTATGTTTTAAATAATGTTTCATTTGAAAAGCTCTACTTAAAGGGCAAGGCCATGCACAATCTCAAATTTCAATTTTTTTTTTTTTTTTAAATCATTATTTCTATGGGTTTTATTGAATCTGTACTTAAAAGGGGCACTGACTCTGTTTTTTGTGTTTATTCCATCCACCGTTGCCTTTTTATATGTGTTTTCTCAAGTAATTCTATATATTTATCTAGGGTCTCTTTGAGTCCTTATTGCTATAAAAATTGTAACTCATTTATTGACTTACATGCTAGGGTAATATCAATTTTTTTTTTTTGTTTAATTTATTCTTTAAAAACTTTCCAATTGCTAATTAGGGATGTTGAACATTGTATTCAATTTAGTATTGCAAACATCCCAATTTTATCACAAAAAAATCGTGAAATTGGTTGCTGATTTTTATCGATATTTTGGTGGTATCTTAATTTTGCCAATGTTCGCTGATTTTTATCAATATTTTCTTAATTTTTATGACTTTTTGGTTTTGTGGACCCTTCGATTTTATCCCAATCTCAATGTTTGCTACATTGATTTATTTTTTGAGCTTGCTTTGTCTGCATTTTCTTGTTCTACATTTTAAAGTTTTGGAGATTTCCAAACCAAATCTAATAACCAAAATTGTTGCATTATTTATAAGTTTATTGTTGCATTTTTTATAAGTTTTTATTTCTACTTGAAGTGCAAGGCCACCCACCATTATTTTAAAACCTTAACTGTAAGTTTTTATATTATAAAACTGCATGAGGCATGCAGCATTACATCAGAGAGCAAAAATGAGCCTTAAAAGGTTGAGTATATGGGTCTGAAATAGACCATGAGAACCAAAATTGTACATGTCTTTCTCTACACCATTCAAAATTATCCACAGTTCTATCACTCTTCCAAACACTTCCTAACAAAAAACAAAATTTACACTTCATTAGATATGTGGGCTATATGTCTTAGGTTCCTTTTGCTGTGGGATCCTGTTTGTCCACATGTCCATTCTTATCTTATGGTGGCCTGTTGATGTCTGGGAGCTCTGGATTCTCCATGTTCATTGAGCTGATTGAGTGGGGGGTGTCCATCTCTCATCTATGGAGGTGCAATGTTAATTCCTCCATTTGAGCTCTTATATATCCTAATTCATCTTCAATAATACCAATCTGGGATTTCTGATCAATAAGTTGCTCCATTGCTTCAGTGAGGGAAGAAGCTAGCTGATTATGAGGGATTTGGAGCCTCAAGATGGTAGAGTTTATATCCTCTTCTTCACCTTGCATTTTTGCTAAAAACTCCAGCAATTGAGCATTGATTGAGAGAACCTCAGGATTTCCTCAGGATTTCTATAGCACAACAGTGGAAAGTAACAATGGGGAGGAATTGCGGGCCTTAATGCAGGGAGCACGGACAAAGAATGACATCGGAGGAGAGGAACTGTGGGAGGCTTCTCTCATCAGCGAATTGAACCGTGACGCTAACCACCAAGAGAATGAGCATGAGCCAAATAAACACATTGACCAATGCAGCCTGTTGGCAATAGAGCTAGATAGATTCTTCTGCAATACTTGTTGAGGGATGAGACCTATGGAGCTCGTGAAATTCAATGACACCATGTAACACCATAAATTAGGCCCTCTCTTGCGTGGGATAGGACCTTTCCATTTTTGAGCAGTTAAAAATCTATGATTTTCATATTGTCTAGTTACACAAAACTCATACCGCAAATCTTTGTGAGTCTTAACTTAACCAACATGGTTGGTGGCCTTCTAACCGCACAAACATGACAATGAATTCAAAGATAAGGGAGGGAATACATACGATGGGCTGCCAATTGTACCTTGAGGATGCATGGGCACATGCTTACCAACCACTTTGT
Organism: Pinus albicaulis; assembly: GCA_034641835.2. Lineage (NCBI taxonomy): Eukaryota > Viridiplantae > Streptophyta > Pinopsida > Pinales > Pinaceae > Pinus > Pinus albicaulis. Next base: position 437,038,717 of record CM076570.1, on the reverse strand, counting down.
TGCTATTCTCTAATTCCACCTACTGCAATGATTCATAAGACTTGTTATGACTATGAATGGGTTTCCATTTCCTAATCCAAATCCTTCATAATGCTCAAGCTTATGAGGCAAACCATTGATCCTTAGAGAAGAATTGGATGCTTTTGGCTTATGGGCCACTCAACAAATTCCTCCTTTGATATTTGACTTTTTGCTTCAAATAGCTAGAGGGAAGCTCTCTTCCCAACCTCTAGAAGAATTTGGAAATTGTTTTGGAATATAACATTGTTTTTGGCCAGTGGGGTTTTCCAACAAATAAACTTAGAAAGGGTTTGACATATCCTTTTTAAGAGAGATTTGCCTTGCAAGGAGTAGACATAATGCTTTTTCCATGAATCAAAAAATTGTGTGATGTTTAAACTTTAAAGAGAATATAGTCGGATGCGATATTTTTGAAGCAAATAATTCTTTTTTTTTTATCCTCCATAGGTCCCATTTTCTCTTTTCTTTTTCTAGTCCTCTGCTTTAAGAATCTGCCATAATAATGTTTAGAGAAGGAGAAAGGGGGCACCCCTGTCTAAAACCTTAAGTGGCCTTGAAGAAGTCCACTTAGTTTCCATTGACTATGGAGGATATCTAAGGGATATCAATGCAAAATGCTGTCCATTTAATGAATTTGCTGTCAAAGCCAAAGATCTTGAGCATAGAGAAAAGGAAGGAGTGCCAAAGGCAGTGGCCATATTCTTGATAACCATTCCTTTTTTCTTTCTTGCTTTTATTGGAATGAATAACTGTTGAATCCTTAGTTAAACTGAGAGGGGGGGGGGTGAATCAGTTTAACACATTCATGAGCTTTTTAAAACTTTCCATCAAGCTTATTTACAACTTAATTTTATAATCAACTTTATATGTGAACAGTCTTTAATATGTAGCAGCAAATATTAAGATAATGTGACGCCAAACTTATTATGAAAGCAACAAGTATTAAGCAGATTGGATAGAACATATCAACACATAGGCAACACACACAGAGACAACATATATAAGTGGAAACCCATAAAGGGAGAAAACCACATCCTATTATTGTTGTGATGCAAAGGCAAGCTCCAACTCCCTCTCACCACTGATTTTCTGCAGGCACCAACCTACAGGAGGCTCCAACATCAGTTAGCTACAACTGACATTTATCAAGCTTCAACTTGATAGGGAAGCTCCAACTTCCTCATTCTATCAAAAAAAAACATTTGCTGATTTACCTTGGATATCAACTCTGTTCTGTAGCATCCCTTTCTGTTCCTCCTCCTTCTTATCTTCTCTTCCTCAATTCTTCATACTCTGCATTCTCTAACCTCTCTTATGCATATCACTGTGATATCCTTTATACAGTTTTCCTCATAACTGTTCTTATTCCACAGGGAATTCAAAGTGAATAGCCATGACTCTTCGCCTTCTGCCTCCTCACTTCTTTATCCAGCTCATTCAGAAAACTACATCAATTTGTACAACTTTCGGTTTTACAGTGGAGTTTTGTTTCCTATGGAGACTTGCCAGTGCATCACAAACAATATAAACCAATTAAAGCATTTACATTTAGTTACAATGAGAATTCCAGCTCAACCCATTCAGCCTTTTGGATCACTGCGTGTTGTCTTTTCTGCAGCTGTCTCTGTCTTTTTCTCTCTGTATGCTTTTCTGTTCACTGCTGTTGCGTAACTCCTGCATATATTTAACTGCGCTTTTTGTATAACGCAAATCAACTCTCGGCGTAATAATAAGACATTTTTAACATATAAACTGCCCTTTTATGTAACGCAAGTCAACTCTCGGAGCAATAATAAAAGACCCTTTAATACATAAAATGCCCTTTCGGGCCCACCATCCAAATTTTTCTTATGCTCTGATGCGATGAGCCTTCTCCAGAGTTTTCCGATTGCGATTGATCGCAATCGCAAACTTTATTAACCTGTTCCGCTATGTTGGCTTGTTCCGATGCGATGGCTTCCTTTGCGGTGGTTACGATGCGATGATCGCAATCGGAATTTTCAATGGTATTGTGCCACTGCTCCTTTCATCCAATGCGATGGATTACTGTTCACTGATAAGAGTAAATATATATCTCTTGTTTCATATATATATATATACTTACCGCGTTAATATCGTTTTACTCTTCAGCGTTGGTTATTTCATTTCCGCCGATGCGATTAGCAAAGGCCCCACCATGTAATCAAGCGAGTCATATCCGCCGTCCATCCTTCAGCAAATCTTACGGCTATCATCCGATCACTCAATCGCAATCAGAACTTTCAATCTGTTCGTCACTCTTTCACCTCCGATGCAATGGTTCACTGTGCTGCACTTTAAGCCGGAACTCAAACAAACATGAGTCACCATTTATAACATATCGGGTCTGCAATCGCAATCGGAACTTTTATTACATGTTCCGCTGCCATAATTTTCTCCGATGCTATTCGTGAGGGTCCCACCTTATAATACATCATTTGTTTTAAACCCGAACAAAAGAACCTTTTGTTCTTTTAATCTCGCACACAAGAATATAATACATGTGATGTATACTGTAACCTTGGTCCCTTGTATATAAAGCACTACACATATATATATTTTGCCGCTTCAGCTTTTATATATCCTTCAACTTGGGTTAAGATTCTTGGAATAAACATGCATTGTACTCTTCTGTTTTACATGGGGTCCCACACTACACATATAATATCCTCTGTCAACATTATATTAAGTCTTTGACTCAGATTTAAACCCAACACTAATATAACCTTTCGGGCTCCAAAGTTATTTTAACTCGCCTTGTTTATAATAATATAATGCACTGTCTAAAGTTTGGGTTACCTCTTCGTTAATTCGCAATATAGTCAAGGTCCACAATTAATATATATAAACATATCAACCATTCAGCATTTTCTCTAATGGTTAAGCACTAACCATTAACGCAACAGTTCAACTGGGCCCACCGCCACATATACAATGTATTATATGCCTTGTATTACAATCTTGGTCCCCTTTAATACAACGCTCATATCATATTGAACCCCTTCCTTTGTTTATTATATCAAGTGTGTTAACCCGACGCACGCCCTTCTTAACCCGCTCTCTAAGGTTTGAACATGAAATAATAAAACACTTTCATACTCCCGACCTTATCACATAACGCTACAACAATGGATTTTATGCCCTTAATTAAACACGCAAGCGTTTATAACCTTCCAACCATGGCTTATAACATTAACCCAACACTTCATAATGTATTGCATTCACGGGCATGTAACTTACCTTCCGCCTGTTTATTAACTTTTGTAATACACATAATACACATAATACACTGAACTTCACATAATATTTGGCCCCGCAGCAATGATTGTAGGTTCCACATTCTCAGTTCTCTTCCCCGCAACTCCTCTTTTGATCAGACGGTCAATCTACTCTCGTGCTCCAATTGAGCTTTGGACCCCCATCCGACGGACGACGCGCAATATCGCATTTTTCTTTGGGTCGAGGGTTAACACACAGAAGTTACGCGATGTAAGTGGTATTCAAATACCACCCAAGGACACGTGTCCATCAATGACATAGATCGCGTTCAAAAAGTGAAATCCAGTTACCACTCCCAAACACACGCGATACTGCTGGTTTCCAAAACTCTGGTTACACTGTTTATTCAAGGTTCTGCTCTTGACTCCGGGTTCCAGTTCTCATAATTTTTCTTCAATTGTTTATTTAACCTCCATTCTTCGTTTAAATATACAGATTGTGCATTAACCCTGCGTTATAACTAAAGCATATATTTATCAATTTATTCCTTCTGCGTTTCGGTTCCGCTCGTTTTGCATGGTTCCACATCCTCTGTTTTCATTTCATAATGGATTTGTTAACGGCTCTGCCTCTGTATTCTCTGTCTCTGCCTCTGTATTCTCTGTCTCTGTTTCACTGAACTTTCTGCAACCTTTCTCTGCTGCTCGACGGTTTCATTTCACGGCTCTGCCTCTGTATTCTCTGTCTCTGCACCCTTTGTCTTGTGCATGACTGTTTCACTGTACTCTGTCTTTGCATCCTCTTCTTTTACTGCCTTGCTCCTTTTGCTGTTGCTCGACCCTCTCTACATCTTGCTACGTTTTTTTCTCTCTCTGCTTCTATGCTGTCTCCTTTGTCATCAGTGACAACATTTCCAGCAATAACTTATTGCCCTAGAATGATATGATCCACTATGTGTCTTTTGCCTACAAACCCCCCTTGGTTTTAAGAGATTAGTGTGGGCAATAACATATTAAGGTGAGAAGTAATAATTTTTGAAACAATTATATTAGAAATATTGCATATTGAAATAGGTTTGAACCTGGAGAAGGAAGAGGGCTTAATCTCTTTTGGCACCAAGGCGAAGGTGGAGTTGATCCCTCTTCCCATCTTGGAGTGATGAAACACGAAGTTGATACATGCATAAGTGGAATTTGATGATTTTCCACTAGTGCTGGTAGAAGTGAGCTAAGAATCCATTTGGGTCGAGAGCTTTGTTTGGATTGAAAGATCTGGGGACTATCTAGGTTTTCCTCTTTAGTTATTGGTTTTAAAGGCTGCTCATTTTCCCCTTGGGAAGCAAGGAGAGGGATGTTTTCTAACATTTCCTCCTTGGCCTGGGGGGGGGGTAACCTTGCTCAAAATACAAATTCTTATAGTGCTTGTAAGCTTCCTCTTGGATGTTTTAAAGGAAATTTCTTTCCCTTCAACCAAGATTAATTCGACATTATTTTTACATAAAATTTCATGTTTTTGTCCTCGACTTTGAGCCATAGGCTCCTAGATTTTAATCACTAGAGTTCTTCTTCCAATTTCAATGCATAATGAAGAGATTTAAAGGTATTTTTTACTTCCATAAGAATTTCCTCAGAGAGAGGATCTTGCTCTTGATTTTTGGCTTTATACCTTTCTTTTGCCTAGGATTTTAGGGCTATTTTAGTTTCTTTGATCTTCTGCCCCTAGATATAGATATGGGAGCTAGTGTGACCCAAATGCCCCAATATTTAGAAATAATATTAGAGAGACTTAGTGCAAAGCCTCATTAGGTGGGGCTAGACCTTAGGCAACAAGAGAAAGGGTTGTTATTGTCCCCTCAACAACCTTTCTCCTTTTCTAGGGAGGCTTCCCTAGATCACCTTAAGGATATTCTACTGCTATGGCTCATTGTGATGCATAAGAAGTCTATAATATGGAGTAGAGTATTGGCAAAGCCTAGAGAGGCCTAGATATTCAATGCCAGAGTTCAAGTGTTCTACACGTAGACTAAAGATATGGCTTTTATAAGTTAGTGTTTGATTGATTTACAGTGATAAGGGGCTGAAAAACATGATTCCTAAATTATTAGCCATAAACATCCACCACAAATTCATTATTATGCTTAAATTTACCCTAGAAACTGTAGTGACTAACCCTAGGTGTCTAGGAGCAAGGAAAAGAAGAAAAAAATTAATGAAATTTATGGATGTTCAACACATTAATCGTTAATGCCTTATCGAAAATGTTGGAAACCAAGAAATTACTAAGAAGGGGGAGGGGGGCGGGTGGGGGTGAATCAATAATTGTATGCCCTCATAAAAGATGCAATCACCATACAATCAACAAATTATGCTCCAAGCCATAGTTCATATACTTGGGCAATGTTTTCCCTGCCAACTCGATTACTCCTATGAGTGATATTTCGATTTGTTCAAACTAAGATCCACACAATTGTTTTTCAGGAGGCTGCATACCTAGAGGTAGACATGGAAGGTCATTGTTGATATACATGGCAGCTTAAACTTGGAGCAATTCCCAAGATTCCATAAAATTTACTACAAGACCGCCACTTTCCGAGTGTGCATGTAAGATCAGGTTACCACTCATTATATGTTGAAGCTTCATTGTAATATCATCTCCATTACTTCCACCATTTGTTAGAACTGAAGGATGAATGGCCATAGAGTGGACTGCAAAATGTGTTACAATAAGCTTCTCAGGTTGGGAGTAAGATCATCTTAATTTTTACAATGTTGTGAACATCTTGATAACATCCCAATTTTATCTCAAAATCACGATTTTTTGGCCTAGTCGATGTTTGCTGATTTTTAAAAATATTTCCTTGGTATCTCAATTTTGCTGATGTTTGTTGATTTTTAGCGATATTTTCCTGATTTTTATGATTTTTTGGTTTTTTGGACCCTTGCTGATTTTATCCTGATGCCGATGTTTGCAACATTGGAATTTTATTCAAATATTGTTTTATTTCTTTGTTTTGTTTTGCTGCTTCCATTAGTTTTGTTTGGTAACATTTCTAACATTATGTGCCTTGGAATTTTTTTCATGAGAAGGAACAATATACAGAAGAACAAGCAGTCCATTTCCATCCATCAGATTCAGAGCAACATATGCAACGAACAACTCAAAGCCATAGCCAATCATGGGCCTCAAAAAATAGGCTCCTTGCAAAGTCTTCTTAGATGCCCAATCATATCTTAAAGCAAAGGCTATCAATGGTCCTAGTAAAAGTATGTATCCAAAGCCAATGATGATATAGTCACCTCGTGGATCACACAAACGTGGAATTTGTAGTAGCATGTGTATGACATCCTCTCCACTTCTATCACCACGAACAACCACTCATGGTTTGGAGTTGAGCTAGAGTTCAGACAAGATAAACTCCTCTCACGTAAAATATTTTACAAAAAGGCCAGTATACACCGCAATTAGTGGCAAATATTGACACTATGCAATTAAGAAGAATATTTCTAAGTTCCATTGCTTAAATTTACATTGATGGCCTATAGTGCTCCCTCATTTGCTTTTTACTATACTCAAAAGGTAACTTCACTTGCATGCAATGGAGGAATACAACCATATGGGGGCATAAAGTTAATCAAATTTCCAAATTAAATTACAACAAAAGAATGATGATTTGGCCATAAATTTGCAAGCGAAATGCCAACTACAAATCAATAATATTAAACAAGACATTATAAGTCGCTTGCTTCAAATTTTTTTCTTTTTTCTCACCAGCTCCACTCTTGCCTTCCTTTTCCAATTGTTCATAGATGCAACAAGATTGATTAGGCCTATAACTTGATTTTTGGAATACTCTGGATGAGCTCTTGACCACTTCATGTACTCTGTTTCAGGAAGGTAATATGCCATTATGTAGGTGTCAATGATTTGTAAGTTTGATCTAATGACATCATTGCTTTTCCTTCATTTGTACATCTCTTAATCGGAGATAAACCTTCAACTAAAATTTCAGCAAGAATGTCAACTCCATACTCAAGCGGGACTTCTTGATCCTCTTTCTAAATACCTCCATGAGCAACCTTGGTTTTATAATGTTTGAATAATAATAAATCCACATGCCACAGGTCAACTCCTTTGTGTAGGAATAATATTAGTTGTTGATACTTTCTCCTCAGGTACATGATCAAGTAAGTCCACATGAACTGCTTTCTTATACTGGGCATATTTCACAGTATCTTTCTCAATTGTTTCATAAGTTTGAGCCTCCATATTATTTGTAAGAGGCTACAATGGAGGTTGTAAAAAGTCCCTGTAGCCAAGCTTGAACCATTCCTATTCAGAAAGAGGCTCTAAATGTTGGTGAAGATATCCAATGTAGTCTAAGTAATGTTTCAAGTGTTGAGAAATCTAGGGGCAACTAGATTAGGTGATTTCTCTTACTTTGATAACTGCTTGTGATGTATTTTTACTTTAACTTGATTAACTCTTTCTTTCTCTTGATTATTATTAGTGTTCTCTATCATCAAACAACTACCAAACAATGGAGATCAATGAGACAAGGAGACATAAAATGTAGGCTGTCAGCCAGGGCCAAAACCTCTCCTCTTGAGAGGAAAACCCACAAGAACTCTTCTTCTTACAGATTTTCAAATGACGAATTCCAAGACTTATGATCCTTGACCAAGACACTTCCAAGACCAAGTCAATCATTCCTCTTTGGTGGTTTTTCCTTCCAACAAATTCTTCAACAACTTCTCTAGCAGCTTCGACTCTAACATCTTCTCCAACAACTTCGATCCCAACAACTTTTCTAGCAACTTTAAACCCAATTGTTTCTTTTGTAGAAGCCCTAGTTCTTGCACGTGTGGGAAAAGATGGTGATTTCTTCCTTCTTTCTCCTTCGCTTGAATTGATTCCTTCTTCTATGGAACTCGACTTCTTTTAGCAAGTCTTGCAATTCGGGCTAGCTGTTGCAATAGGTGCCCAAATTCTCTCGCACGTGAGAAGGATAATAGCCCAAAGACAATTCAAAAACTTCGTTTTCTCCTTCTTCTTCTTTCTTCGGTATTAGGCTTCCTTTTTTGTCTACTTATCTTCTTAGATCGAACTTCTTGAGAGCTGATTAGATGGTCTTCAAGTGAGGTTGATGTCATCTTATATATAGGCTTCACAAGGTGGTTGAATAGCCCTTCATGAGGCTGACTTACAATAATTTTCTTGACATGATACAATATGCCCAAAAGGGTCTTCCATACATGGCAATGACCCAATTGACTTGTAGACTCAATGACAAGCTCTAGAAGCACTCACTGGGTGCTTGAACTATAAATAAGTTTACCTTGAGCATGAAACCCATGCATCAAGAATGACAATAATAAATTTCATTTTCTCTTTACATCAAATACATAAAATCATGATTACATATGTCATTATGAAGATCAAACCTAGTTACATATTTCAACATGAAGTGGCCCTTTGGTATTTGACCATTTTCACTAATGGCATGATTATTGATCTCTTTGGGGCTTTCAAAAACATGATGCAAGGATGCTGAAAACAAAAGTGAGAAAAGTCTTTCTTTGACTTGTGCCTTAGTCAAAGAGACCAAGAAGCAATTTTCTTAGCATGCACGAGTTCCTAAAATTTAGGACGAATTCCTAAAATTTAGGATAGTTCATGAAGCAGTTTGACTATTGCGCTGGAGTTGGAGGCTCAGTTTAGTGTCTCCTAGTGCGAGTTAGTTTTGGAAATTGACATGAGTCAGTTAGACTTAGTTAACTCATCAATCACTAGCTCGATTTCCACAAATAAAACTTGCCAGATTTAGCTTATAAGGATGATGAAGGCACAAAATTGATCAGTTGTTTTGTGAGAACCAGTTTGTGAGACAGGGCAATAGAGAGCACAGTTTTGTGTGTCTGAGCTTGTGAGAGGAAGAGTGTGCAAGAGAAGCTTGTGCACAGATTGGTAGAGGCTACTTTCCCTTTGGATTTGCTCTAGGAATTAGGACGTAATTCCTAGTTAATAGGAGCAGCCTATGCACATAGATTGTGGAGAGGAATGCGTTAGGAAATAGGGGCTCCAAGAGTGCAAAGGAAAAGGGAAGCCAGATCAGGTCTTTCAAGGGTGTTTCGGCTTGGTACAAGCAAAGAAAACTAGATTGGTTTCTATTGAAACAATATTGTATTATAAGAGATCTATTTCTCATTCTTTTATCAATAAAATTCTCAATCAAGTAGAGGGTTTTCTCAGTTGGGTTCCCTAGAATAATTGTGTTCCTATTCCGCTGCAAAATAAGTAGAGAAAATTCTGTGTCTTTTAGTTACAGATTTGTTCATTCAAGCAGAGCAAAATTTTCGTGGATTGTCTACAAGGGATGCTTGCGCATAGGGGAGTAGTTTGACCAGACCTTTGAGCTCCCTCATCAATCCCAGTACAGTAGAAAATCAAAACACCTTTGACATCAATGCCAATACTACTAACACTAAATTGGCTTAATGGAGTCTTCTAGGGCTAAACTTCATGAAGAGGTCTTGATGGAGTAAGGGGGGATGACTACTATTTTTCTTGTGAGGGGAAAATTAAATATAAGGGATGCACATTCAGAGTTTCCATAGCCAAGTGACTAGTTAATGGGGAAAATTAAATATAAGAAAATTATTTTGCATGCAATAACGGAACAAGATTTCAACATGGATTTAACTTTTAATCATGGCATAAATAGAAGCCCTACTTCATACATACTATGCAAAATGTCAAAGATAAAGTATGAAACTTACAAAATTCTCCAAAGAAGCGCTTTCTCAATCCTAAAAGAACATCTCCATGCAAAATACCATCTCCACAAGAATTCACACCATAGGATTTTGCCCAAGTAGTGGAGACAGTAATTTGCAATCTTAGAAGAGGAGTGAAAAATGTGTGATGATGAGATGAATTGAAGGGGACCCTTTATTTATATGAGAAGTAACACCTTTATTTTTACAATAAGACAATTAAATCCCTAATCACTAGTTTACTTGAGTGTTCAACAAGCGCAAGGTTACAAACCAACCTCATAGCTCAAAAACATAACAAATAGTGCCAAATGCCCACATGTGTGGGAGAAATTCCATCTCCACTATGACGTCATCTTCCAAAAGAGCTCAAATTGCCACAAGTGTCAAGTGGGCTAATGAATGCTGCATACTCTAGAAGGTGGCTCTATGCCCATGGCATGCCTCCAAAATGCCTCCAAACCAAGACATCATCACCAAAATGTTATATGCATGTCACCCAAAAGGGTGATGTGGCATCAATGTGCTCAAGTGTTGGGGTCACATAGTGATGTGCAAGTCCTCCCTTGTCATCTCAAGGATAACCATCATTAGTCGGGCTTGTGAACAAACAATGCCCACCAAACAATGTCAAGGCCAGCCTAGGGGTGTCCCGGGTCCATCTGGGCACATCATCTATAAATCCAACACCAAGCTTCATGGGTTCAGTGTTTCAGCTTTTGGAGTACTTTAGAGTGTCAAGTACCATGTGGAACCATCATATATCCCAGCACTCTGCTTTGGGTAGGAAATGCTGCATCAACAAGGTCATATCTGTGTTTTGGAATGGGTAAAACAACCTTTGGTATGCTGCTGAATGGAGTGATAATCATCTCTCCAAAGGTCTATGCTGTTTTAAAAATTCCACCTGACAAAACCCTCTCGGGATTGAGTGAAATCATCACTCATTATGGACAATGACCATAATTGCATCATAATGTACCATACCTAATGCTTGGGGCATAGCAATACTTCACACAAAGCTCAACTTCAAATGTCTAACTAGATCAAGTCCCATAAAAATATTACTTTCTTATGTTAGGGATGGTTAGATGGATGTTTTGGCCCCCAAGTGGACGTGACATGTCCTCAAGTTATCCCATCAATTCATATGTCTGTGTGAAAATGGTGGCTACGAAGTAATAAAAACTTCAGGGCATGGTTCCATAGCCAAGTGACTAGTTAATGGAGGTTCAACATCCTGATTCTATGGATGTAAGGAGGGAGCAATTCTGGGGTTTTATTGATTCTTGACTACCACTTGTGAGACAAGGACATATTCCACAAGGAGAAAGTGTTTCATTGGATCTTTATTCCACAGGTTGTGTTTTTTTTTATTACTGTATGGTCCTAGGATGCAATGTCAGTAGTTCGTTTTTGAAAGGGTTGCATTGGAACTGTTCTTCTAAATTTGCAAGACTACACTCCATTCCAATCCCCTTCCAATGTTTCATAACTATTACTTTCCAATCACAAAAACAAGGGCTCTGTACATTTTAGAAGTTTTTTTGGATTTCCAAAACAATTTAATAAGCAAAATTGTCATTTATCAACTCTAGTATATCATTAATCTGAAGGGTTTCATTTGAACCAATTTTAAAATGCAAAGCCATTCATTGTTGCAATTGCGAGCTGTCTATTCTTTCTCGGGTTTTATTGATTCTTGACTACCGATTGTGAGACAAGGATATATTGGACCCAGTATTGTTCCTTCGCTCAGATTCTAATGCATGAAGATGTTCTTTTGTGTGGATATAGGGTGTTTTTTCGAGTTTTTATGCATGTCTCTAAGATTTTAGTTTAATTCTTCTGTATAGTTCAGGCCTTTGTAGTTTTTTTTCAAGATGCCTCTGTTTATCAATGTGGCAACTGTCTCTTTGTCATTCTGGGAGTATTACAATGGAATGTGGATTGCTTACAACACTACCAAATAATCCCTTTGGCTGAGTTGCTGCATGAGGTCAGTATCTATCTGGTCCAGTACCAGGACCAGTGCTTGCTTCCAACTGTATGAAATGGCCTTCTGATTGCATTGGTGAGATGGCCCACGAGGGGTGGAACATGTATATGGGAAATTTGAACCTTGGAAGGGGGTATATTTCTGTAAGAATTAGTCACTAAGTTTGGATTTACAATCTTTTTATTTTAACTGTGTGCTATGTTCCATTTACACATTTTCTTATGTTCATGTTCAATGAAGCTATTAATGATTTTATGTGTGTGTATGGAATGTGCTTTTATCCTATATTAATTCTGAGTGTTAGATAGCTCTTGATTGCCATTAACATGGTTAGGAACAATGTATTGCAGCGTCTAGGGCTATAGAGGTGCTAAATTTTACAGCTATCAATGGAAAGCCTATCCGAATAATGTATTCCCATCGAGATCCAAGTATCCGCAAAAGCGGAACAGCAAATATATTTATCAAGGTAAAAATATTGGGGCATTTTTCTTAATTAGTTATTTTTAAGAGAGTTCAGGTTTTGTGATAGTTTGACATGATAAAATTATATATGTATCATTGGACATTTGTATGCCTAATTTTGCTTATATTTTCATGCTTTTGTTCTGGCAGAATTTAGATAAAATGATAGATCACAAAGCCCTTCACGATACATTTTCAGCTTTTGGACCTATTTCATCCTGTAAGGTTGCAACTGATTCAGAAGGGCAATCCAAAGGATATGGTTTTGTTCAATTTGAACAAGAGGAATCAGCACAGAATGCAATAGATAAGTTGAATGGCATGCTGATGAATGACAAACAAGTCTATGTTGGCCCTTTTTTGCGGAGACAGGAAAGAGAGCAAAGTAATGGAGGGGTCAAGTTTTGTAATGTATATGTTAAGAATTTGTCAGATTCGATCACAGATGAAGATTTAGGAAATAAATTTGAGGAGTACGGACCAATCACCAGTGCGGTGGTAATGAGGGATGCAGAGGGTAAATCAAAGTGCTTTGGATTTGTTAATTTTGAAAATCCTGATGATGCAGCAAAGGCTGTTGAGAATTTGAATGGTAAGAAGTTTGATGAGAAGGAATGGTATGTTGGAAGAGCTCAAAAAAAATATGAGAGGGAGGCTGAATTGAGAGCAAGATTTGAGCAGTTACGGAAAGAAAGGATTGAAAAGCTTCAAGGAGTTAATCTTTATGTAAAGAATTTAGATGATAGCATTGATGATGACAAGCTGAGGGAAATATTTGCTGAATTTGGTACAATAACATCATGCAAGGTAAGATCATGTCTCCCTTAGAACAGCTCACTGCAACTGGAATAGTTGGAATATTCTAAATGTTGATGTGAACCTTTATTTTAATAAAATGTAATTGATTTGATATTCTAGGAACATAATTCCATTGCAAGAAATATTCAAATACTGTATTGTTCCATAATATTGGATAGGTTATCAATTGATAATGTAACATGTTTAATATGTTACTTTCTGATGATGGAACTAGTTTAATTAGTTTCTTAGGTTGTAAATTGCAATGAATGTTTCTGTTGACAGTTTGTTACTCCAATCTGAGTTGGCGTGTTCTATAAAAAGATCCAACTCATTGGACATAGTTTGTATGGTTTTCAAGATTCTTAGGGTGAAAGTCCAAAAATTCGATCATTTTCAATTCATTTAGTGTAGTGTCATGTTATACTGGTTGATGATATTGGTTTGAGAATGATTTTCAGGTAATGCGTGATCCTAATGGTCAGAGTAGAGGTTCTGGATTTGTTGCCTTTTCGTCTCCAGAGGAAGCAAATCGAGCAGTATGTTTGCCTTTTACTGTAGTGCTTTGTTGTGGAATGTCTTGAAGTTGGGTCTCTGTATAGCTTGCTTGTATTTTCTGATTACTTTGTGATTTTTCATTGGTTCCAGGCTTCAGGACTCAGTAATAAGATCATAGTCAACAAGCCCCTATATGTTGCTCTGGCTGAACGAAAAGAGGAAAGAAAAGCAAGAATGCAGGTAATTATTTTTCAGTTTTTTGACATTAATATTTTAATGGATTGTAATTATATTGTGCGGAATATAGTTTTGAATGATGTAACAATTTCTTGGTCCTAAAGTATTCAATCCATGTGTTTGAACCTTTCTAATAACATTTGATGACAAACACATTTATTAATCTGGAGAAGCTGCAGAATAGATCACTGCTCACCTAGTTAAAAGATCCTTGGATTGACTATAGAAACACTGATGATTATGGTAAAATTTCCCACATCAGAAGCAGTTTTTAATTGCTGTGTATGGAAGAAGGGGGAATATTTGGGATGAGAAGTCATGTTAAAAGCTTGGAAGATTAAATTTCTTGTTTCTTAATCTTGTTAGTTTTTATATTTTAAATAAATCTAACCAAGCAACCTGAACTGATGTTATCATTTTACCTTAGGGATGTGAAACATGGTGACTACAAGTTAGAAATATTCAGAATTTCTGCATACCAATATGAGGCATAACAGCCATATTTTCAAATCTTAAAAGCCTGTTTATTCTTCATTTGTGATAATTATCCATGGAAATTCCTAATAGCAAAACAATTGGGTGAATACTCTTAAATGCAAAGATAGAATCCCAATAGCACATTGAATAAAGTAGCTTAATTTGTTCTCAGGAAAACACTAGTTCATATATATTTTTTAAGTTTTGAGAATTGCAACCCTCGTCAACAATTAATTTGCATTTCTATATAGTTGTAGTGTTAATCAGCTTTACACGGAGGTTGATATCAGAGGAGTATATGATTAAATAGTTTACCTCATTTATTGGGATTGACCAAAAATTGCAAGGGAAATTCTTGTGGTCATTAGTAACTCTAGGTCATATATTCTTTTAAAGGAAGCTCAAATGATTCTCTTTAATCATGTGAACCCTTAACTCAATTTTGGTATGAGCTGTTATCAACTGTTTGCCTTCCCCCATTTAGATACCCTTTGGATTCTCCTAGTCATCTCTTATGTAGCAAACAGGAGATGAATGAAAGAGGACATTTATAGATAGTATATCCCAGTCACATGTGTTGCCCCCTCGGGGGTTTGAGACCCAAGATGGCTTTTTATGCAGAGCACTTTTTTGAGATGAATGATGGCCTCATAGTATGACCCCCTTATGTGCTTTGACATTGGATTCATTTGCTTAGGACCCCGTTGGGTTAGTTCAGAGTGGAGTTGCATTAGCTTTGGGCAGAGATTGAGCACAGGAGGGTAGGTTATTTTGGATCTGCATATTCACAAGACATAGATAGGGTAGCATTTTATTATTTAGATGTCCCTGTTATTATGAGATACATGGGTGGTTCCATTGCTTGTTTAGAGAATCTTTTATGAGATACATGGGTGATTCCATTGCATGTTTAGAGAATCTCCTCCTATTTTTGATACCTTGACTAGTGGTGCCTAGAATTATTTGGTATTGGCGCTCAGGCTCAAGCCTCGAAGCTTACATACTCTAGGCTTCCACTTTATCTACCACTACCTAGAGGATTACATCTTTCTTCTCGATGATCCCATTGGATAGGGGCACCAAGAGGCAAATGTAGTGTATCACCATTCTAGCCCTTGGGGGGATGTTGCTAGAGACTTCAAGACAATTCACATCTGACCAAGAGGTAGTCCCCCTCCACCAAAGTCCCAAAGTGGGTAACTTTCAAAAACAGAGAGACATTTCACAGGTAGGATCTAGTTATTGTGGCCATATTTCCATTCGTAGATTCTTTTCTTTGATCACAAATGGTAGGAGAACTTCACATTGAACTTTGGAGGACGATCCCCCTTCCATGATTCGATAGCAAGAACCTTGAACTCGAAGGTTTTCCAGTATTTAGACCTTGAGCATTGTACTTTCTTTTAGCAAAGTGGTTGTTGCACCCTTATCTTAGAGATCGATTTGTTTCTTGTGTTTTTATAGGAGTTACATTTGCACTATTGTGTTGTATTGACACATGTACTAAATAGTCCATGTTGACTTGGTTTTGGTCATTGTTTGGAAATCAATAAAAATTTCTTATCTATTTTGTAAATTTTGCTACTCAAATTGGCTTGCACCACCATGATTTCCTCTCAAAATTTTCTCCACTTGTCTTGATGGACATGTGGATGGGGGATTACTTGTCATGACTTGGCAAGCTATTCTCATGCTCTCTTGTATGAGAGACGTGGGGAGACACAATCCACAATGTAACCTTAGGTTTCTTGTTTCAATTAAGGGTAGGAGATTTTGGATTTCCCAAACAATTCTTAGCCAACCTTGGATTAGTGCCAAAAATTGGTTGCATCTCTTTAAGGTTTGCTTCATTGTGTCCTTTGTGTTGATAGTCCTTACAAATACTATTTGTATAGTACTTGTAGAGTGCCACCTACATTTTTGGATTGCATACACCTTTGGTAGGTTGTTGCTTTACCTTACTAATTTGCTAGTCAAACTCCTTAAAGACAATTTTTAGCATCAAATAGTAATCCTCCCAGTTCAACATTTCCTTAATTGTTTATTTAATACTATGAAGGAGGGGTACTCGAACCCAGGAGTGGGATTCTTGTACTTGTACCCGATTCACGCACCTAAGCATTGAAAACCAGTTTGGGTCCTTCTCAAACACACCTTTCTGAACCTTGTTAGGAGAACCCAATACTCTGAAAATGAAAAATGGGTTCTTTCTTTGTGACGGGTACTCAATATGTTGTAAAAGGGTGCATGGTTCCCTGAAAATTGGTACTCAGAGGGTACTTGGCCACAATTTTTTGTTTCTTTTAATTTTAAAATATATTTGTGTTGGATTTTTAATAAATAATTAAAAATTGATGAATGGCTTTGTGGTTTGTTAATTTCTTCTTATGTTCTATGCCATTTCAGATTAGGGCACAATACTGAAGAAGATAGAACATACTAATAGATTGATAGAAGACCAGCCAAAACAGAGATAAGAAATGGTGGCGTTACGACGATCAGCAGGATGCTTCTACCAGCAAAGTCTCCAATAGGTCATTCAGCCAAGCGTGTCACACATAACCCCTGAACAACCCAAACAAAGAATACGCAGCTCCAACGCCATCAAGAGAGAGAGAATTCCTCCACACCAATGTGTGTCAAATGAACTCTAAGTCTCTCCAATATATAGGAATCTTTGGGGGTGTGTGACACGTCCTTTAAGATATTTAAGTCTATATTTTATTCCAGGCCGACCTAGCACATAAGTGGAATAAATTCAAAGTACATGTTCTTCTCATCCGATCGAGATGATCTTTAGATCAATCTTACACCTCTCCGAAAGAGGAATCCAATAAAAATATTGGGATCGTCATCTGAGTAGCACAACTCGGAGTTTGGACCTAGTTGTCCAATTTTAACATGGTCCCATGCTCCCACTAAACCAAAAGAAGGTTGAGAACTTAGTCTACATTCATAGCGCACTGTTCATATCTTGGAAAGACCCAGGGTACAAGGAGGGTCCTTTCAAGAGATGGGACCAATACATAGATGATGTTGCATGTGTGGACGAGGAGACACATCTAGATGGTCTTATTGAGCTATCTCCAGTTGCTATGGATGAGCAAGAGCCTCTAGATGAGAGTAATCCCTCCCTAGAGAGCAATGTTACCAGACTCGGAATCGACACTAAATCGGCGAGGCAAAAGAGCGAAGAGTTTTAATCAGATCGGGAAAAAAGGGGAAAAAATCGTTGAATACAATAAATAAAGATATATACACATATATTAAATTAAACGAAAACATTTTTCATTGATTTTCAATAAAGCCATGTCCAAACACTGCATAATATCGATAGATGTCCAAAAAACCATGAGGACAATGTGTATACTTCAAAAACAGGTATAAAGAGTCAAATGAGACAAGGAACTTCCAAGTTTTTGTCAACCAACTCTGTAGACTTGCTAAAATCTTACTTGGGGTTACACTAGCATGACTTCTAAGTTGGGTTAAGTTTGGGTTGGTAATGCGTTATACCGATTGGTAGATTGCCTACACTCGACAACAACAAATGAATTTAAAGAATTGTTTCATTATTATAGGTCCTTGTAAAGATCCAACACTTTGCAACGATTTGCTTTTATTCAAAACAATATAGAACTTTAACATACTACAACAAGTTTCTTTTATTCAAAATGAAATTTTTAAAGGAGAAGAATTTTACTCGACCATCAGGGAGTAGCCACAAATATGTACGGATACCATCCAAGTCAATAGCTACTAGCCTGAGCAATGGGGCAAGTAGTTTGTGTTTGATAAGCAGACCCATAGTTCACTTACGTAACTCTTTGGGCGAGGGAAGGTTGGTGTGGTTGGACCTAAGGAATAAAAATTCAGAAAGAAGCGTAGTCTGGTAAGACGAGTGAGCCAACCAATGCTAAAGTCGTTGCCTAATACATGAAGTCGACTGCCTATTAGTGTATATGTGAAGCTGATCAGTGAAACCCATCGTGATCTTGATGAATTAGAGAAATGATTTTGGTTTATCAAAGCCGAAGTGTGCGTAGTGAGGGAAGAATGTGACAATGGTATTGTTTGATCCACAACGTCTTTCGATAGGCAGGCGGAAAGAAGAAATGAAGGCGAACTCCGAGCGTGGCGGGTGGTAAGAAGAAGTCAAAGCGAAACCACAAAATAAAACCCTGTGGACTTTTAACATAAGAATCTGAGTGTCTTGTTGAGTCCTCTACAAATAGCTGAAATCGTGAGTCAAAATTGCGTTGACCATGAGTCAAACTCGATCAACACAAGTTTCACTTGCCGAGATTCAAATCGGTGCGTTTGGTTGAAGATCAGAGTTGAAATCGTGAGTACTCGTGACTCGTGAGTGATCGGAGATTCCTGTAACACTGCTAGAGAGCTTGTTGATTGATGAGCTTAGTGATGTTGATGACGATGACATGGATGCTGATGAGTGATGACATGGCTTGGGGAAGCCAAATCAGTTATTTTGAGACTTGTTCATTGTTCAGGTTCAAATTTTTTTTGGAACTTTTCTATTTCATGTGTGGAAATGCCTCAAGGTAAATTTTGATTGTAGTGGTTGAAAGGCTGTAGAATTTGTAGCTCCTTTGTATGCCAAACCTGGCTCTGTATTTTAAAGAACTGTTATAGGTATGCTTTAAGATAACATGTCTTTTAATATAAGCTAGTGTTGGCTATCATTATGAATTTGAGATTTTTCCTTTTGTCTCTTACCAGGCTCAATTTGCTGTGCGAAATCCAGTTGGCATGACATCCACGGTAGCGACTAGTATCCCTATGTATCCTCCTGGACCTCCTGGGCTTGGTCAGCAGATTTTCTATGGTCAAGGCCATGCTCAGTTAATTCCACCCCAGGTGAATCAGATTTGACTATTGTTCATGTGGGTTTTATGTTTAATAATTCTATTATTTACTTCTGCATTGATGTTTTTTCATTTTTTTTGTTATTTGTTAATTATTTGAGAATTATATGACTGACAATCTCTTTGTAAAATGTGTACATATGGTAGATTTAACATATCCTGTTGTATGTCCATTAAAACCATGTTTCTTCTGTTGTATATCCATTAAAACCAAATAAGCAAACCAAAACACATACACAATATACTCCCCTAGAAGGCCTTGCTATTGCACTGGCAGCGAAACTGAAACTAGTGAAGATTTTTGAAAACTGTCCTTGTAATACAGGCTTTTTATTGATCTGACATACGAAGGTTGAAAGTTGTTAGCAGAGATGTTCATGTACATACATATGTATGTATTTAATAATTTAATTATTAATAAATGATCATATTGGTAGTAAACTTCATTATTGATGATAAGAGAGTCCTCTACTCCTGACATTCAACTCATTCGAAATAGATATTGATTATGTCCTTGATGCTTTTGGGCTTCACACATGTATTTATTTCTTTGTATTAGATAGTTTGAAGTGCACATAAGTCATATATTTAAGTAAACATCATTTTCAATTATAAGAGATTCCCACACCTGGCATTGTAATGAGGACCTGTTTTCGTTGCAGTAATCTATTGTTTTGCTTTATGCCTTGATCTCTGAGCCATATCCAATCTTATCAAATGAACTGTATATAGGCTTCATCTAATAGATCCTTGACCATCATGTCATCATCAGTATCTAATGTATGTAAACTACATTGCATATTGTTGTGCACATATATAGACTTTCTAGTTTATAGTATATACTTACAAACATACAGAAGTCCACATATATAATTTGTATCAGATGAACTGTACATAGGCTTCATCTAATAGATCCTTGACCATTATGTCATCATCACTATCTAATGTATGTAAGTGCATTGCATATTGTTGTGCACATATATAGACTTTCTTGTTTATAGTATTTACTTACAAACATACAAAAGTCCACATATATAATTTGTAGTCCACACTTATACAGGATATCATTAAGACTACTAAAGGAATTGGGATATAAAGTGAATGCATTAATCTGACGCATGATTAACCCTCCATTTTTAGGTTGTTTTTCCCACTTTATATTGGATGCTGGTGCTGTTGCAAACACAAAATTTGAACAGCAAGCTTGTCCAAAATCTGAAGGCTGGTATGTTTTTTGTGTTGAAGCCTTGAAGATAGTATTTTTATGTTCGGTTGGAGTTTCAAGTAGGCAGTGGTGAAGATTTAAGAATATCAGGGAGGAACTTGAACAGAATTTTGCTGGGAGTGTTCTAGCTTCTTAGGTTTGGGCAGGTTGAGACCAAATCATTTTGGAGGCACAAGGTCTAGGAAATTTCAATTATTCAGCTGTAGCCAGGTTCTTTATGATATGACATGGATTGGAGAGCTTATTTATGATTATTCCATATCTGCAATTACATACAAAACCATATCCATGTCCTCAACCTATAAAACCTTCACACATATATCATTGCTGAAGATTGCAGATATTAGGTTTGCCATCCCATTCATCATTTTGCAGAGGTTACAGGAGGTTGAAATCTCTGTCATCCACAATTTCAGAGTATTGGCTCTTTTGAAAGCAAGATGCAAATACCTCAAAGGATGTCAATGATATAGAGTTGGGTGATTCTTGGTAGAAGAGGGTAGATCTTACCATCACAATCATTGAGCCTATCATTTCATAGGAGAGAGTAGATCTTACCATTACAATTATGGACCCTATTATTTCTTTGTTGCAGTTTGTACAGACAAACATGGGCATCTTGGTAAGTGTTTATGAGGGGTGGACTATGGGATATTCTTTTTGGCAAGTGGGAGAAGAATAATATACATGTTTGCATTGTTTGGGCACTTGTTGAATCCCAAGTATCACAATGAGGAATGGCTCAGTGCTGGGACCACACAGATCTCCTCTTTACATGGACGGGTATTTTAGAAGGGATGAAGATCACATCGATTAGGATATATCAGGGTAGAGCCACCTTTAATGAGGTGGAAGAGGACTTCACAGAGTTTGGCTTCCATTATGATCCAGTTAAGCCCATTAATCGAAAGACCAGAGATAACTATTAGAAGTGATCCAACTTGCGAGAAGGAAGATTTAAAAGATGTGATGGGAACTGAGCCCTGTGCTTTGTGGGAAACATGCACTATTCTATGACAGTTATCCATGAAGCTTCTCTCTTGGATTCACGCTCTTGTGGAGCATGATTTAAAAGCTCTGATGGGAACTGAGCCCTGTGCTTTGTGGGAAACATATTGGGCAATGTGCACTATTCTATGACAGTTATCCATGAAGCTTCTCTCTTGGATTCACGCTCTTGTGGAGCACATATCGGCATCTGCAGACTTTGCAGAACGAAACTCTTGAGCAGTCCAGAGTGGAGATGTTGGTGTAATGTCATTGATGAAGTTACTGTATTTGTTGGTTAAGCTGGGTTTTTGGCTTCCATGTGATCTAGGGAGAATTAATTACTTGTTAAGAATTTAGATAAGACACGAAGAGTCCAGGCTATGATGTGAACAAAGACACTTTAAGGTGGGTTTGTGACTTCAATGTGATCTAGGCATAATTGATTACTTTATTAAGAATTTTTACCTAACACACGAAGAGTCAAAGGCTATAATATGAATATAGACAGGGTGTTTAAGAAGCCCTATGCTTCATAGGAAACAGATGTGGCAGGCCACCGAATGCACTATTCTACAACAATTAGTGATGACTCGATGAGGCTTCTTTCTTAGGTTCATCCTCTTGCTGGGAGAGGGAATGCACTATTCTACAACAATTTGTGATGAGGCTTCTTTCTTAGGTTCATCCTCTTGCTGGGGGAGGAATTGAAGTGCATACGAGAATGTGCAGACTTTGAAGAAGAAGAGGCTTGGGCAATGCAGAGTGGAGATGGTGGCGTATTTAAAATTTTAATACATGACAGTTTCTCGCTTTCTCTTTGCGTGAGCTGAGATATTTTGTGTGCATTAAGAAACCAGTTAATTCTATTGCTTCAAGCAAGGATAGACTGCCATACTATTATGTACCTTAATTGCAAGCAGAAGCTTGAGGGTATTTTTGTAATTTTGCCTATGGAACTATAGGTATTATGCCTTGGCTGTAAGGAAATATTATTTCTGTTATTGATATATGATCATAAAAACCTTTTCGGTGTTTCAATGCCATACAGAATCAATTTGTTGAATTTGATTAAAATGAGTCAATTTATCATTTTCCCTGTGCCTGAATTGAGATATTGTGTGCATGTGCAGAACTTCTTGTCAAGTTTCTTGGTCCAATCAAGGATAAAGTTTCATATTGCTATGACCTTGACTTCTCATAGAAGTTTGTGGGTATTTTCATGATATTACAGATGGAACTATAGATTTTTTTTTTTTTGCTGCTAAGTTGCACAAAACGCCGAAACATCTAGAAGTTTCTGAATTGGGTACAACAAGAAACGTCACTCCCGGAAAATGGAAATGTCGGGTGAAATGTCATATATATATATATATATAAAAGTTAACAACACATTATCTTGCTAGAAAAGAAAAAATGAAACACATAAATGACATTATAGAAGGAAAACCAAGTCTATATTAACTCACATAAATGATTACATGATCCGAAAATCCAAAATTAGCCTATATATGATGTTGTACATCAAAGGTTCCAAGATCAGTCTTTATACAATTCTACTAGTACTTGTAGAACTTGTATGCAATTGAGGTGAACTAGGAATTTGTTGGAGGCAAGGAGAATCATATTAGAGGGAGTACGAGACCTTATTGTCTCAAATATCTACTGGAAAGGGACTTTGTATGCAATGTGGCATGCATTGACAGATTTGTTCCAGAATACTAGCGACCATAGGAAGTTGACACTCAAGTACAAGCTTCGAAGTATCAAGATGCAGAAGAATGACTCAATTGAACAGTATTTGAGCAAGTTCACACAATGTCGTGATGAACTTGCAGGAGTCTGTGTCACAGTACCAGATGATGATTTGGTGAGCCTAGCCCTTTTAGGCCTTCTCAAAAGCTACCACAACTACCAAGGTTCGATAAATGGGAATGCCTGTGATCTGATTTGGTACAGGAGGAAATAAGGTGAAATACCAGAGATGGGGCCTCATCCAAAGAAGGGGAAGAGGACTTTGCATTACTCAACAAAGGAAGGAAGGTCTAGGGGAAGTCCCAAGATGAGGCTAATTCGAGCCAAGAGGGCAAGAAGAAAGACTTGTCTAAAACCATGTGCTTTCACTGTCATGAATTCAGGGACTATGCCACGTAGTGTCCACACCCAAAGGCAAGCAAGGAGTCTGTAGTAGCGGCAACAGGTGAAGCTTTGGCCTTAGTTCGAGCTTGATTTTACTCTCATTACATGCATAGAAAGCACAGTGATGGGAAGTGTGTGGTCCCTGGATAGTGGTGCCTTGTTCCACATGACGGGGAACAAATAATTTTTTAGTGACTTGGAGGAGAAAGATCTCTAGATGAACATTGAGTTTTGAGACAACGGAAGGTATTTCACGATCAGTATTGGTATAGTCACTTTTTAGAGGGAGTCGGGCTCCCCTCAAGTATGTGATGTTTGTTCTGGGTCTAAAGAAGAATTGTCTCCGTTGCAGTTTTGGAAGACCGTGGATACGATGCGATCTTTAGCAAAGGAAAGGGATTCCTGAGACACGTAGCCACAGAACAGGTGAAGCATATCAATGCTCGAGTCAAGAACTTGTATGCAATTGAGGTAAAAGATGCATGCAAAGCCTTGATGAGCAAGACAAAGACTAGAGATATGGTGGTTGAGAGGGAGCATTTTAAATCTCTCAACATGCAACCTCAGAAGAAGCCTCAGGAAGTTGTAGAGCAACCACAAATGGAGAAGCAAAAAAGAGGCAGAGTAGAGACATCCACTAAAACAAAGACCTCCAACAAGGGGAGAGTTTGAGCCAAGTGGGTAGAGGGAGCACATGCAGCTATACCTTTAGGAGCGAGGTGGAGCGATGTAGATCCTTAGTCCAACAATTGTAGAAATCTAGGTAGGGTCCATTGAGGCATTCTCCTCATGGATCATTACTTTGCTATGGGGGCCCACAATATTTAGTAGCAGGAGGGTCAGTGTTAGTCAGATACTGAGGAATGTTGACAACAGAGGAGGATCAGTGTTAGTCAATTTTGATTTTGCCTTAATCAGATTGATGAAATTCGAAATTCCACATCAACATGCAATTTGGAGGAGTTAACTGAGGTGATAAGGCTCTTGTCATTCAATTAAGAACACTGAATTCGAGTTAATGAGTTTAAGTTCAATTTACTTGTTGATTCCTAAAAAATAAGAGTCTAGCTCAGTTAATTCGAGTTTGGGGCATGAAGTTTAGTTATGTGCAGTGGGTTTCTAAATTTTAGGAGCCTAGGTTGAGTTAATTTCATTTGTAGCAATTTAATTCAGTTAAATTGAGTTATGGTTAGTGAAGCTAGTTTCAATTGTTGGAGAAACTAGTGGAAGGTCAAGTTGTGCAGTGTAACTTCAATAACACTCAGTGATTATCAAGATAACTAATCAATCAACCTAAATTAACTCATGCATGCAGAGAATTCCAGTTACCTAGTTGAAATGGAGATTCCAAGGCAATTTATTATCAGTTGTAGGCTGTAGCATATTCCAATATGTACAGATGGTGCATGCAGTCAGAGGAAGGACCTAAAGGAATTGCACAATCCAGACGAGGGAATTTTCTATTTAATAGGGGCTAATTTCTTGGAGGAACAACGCAAGGAAATATGAGCTTGGAGGCTTGAAAATTTGGCTAAGTATTGGTCGGGTTCAGTTAGTCAGACAAAGGATAGAAGATAAAGGTGTAGGTTGTGCTCAAGCTTGAGGAAGCATATTGTATTCATATTGTATTAATGCGATACATATAGTAAGGGGTTTTGAGCAATTGCTTTCCCCTAGATAAATCTCTGTGCATGTGTGATGTTTCTTCTTGCATGTTAATGTTGTGTTCTAGATCGTGAATTTACTTTCGCAGATCATTAGAGTAGCTTCGAGTGTTGTGATTTAGTAAATTTCATGAGCAGTTTCAAATCTACACATTAATTTCTACAACCCATGGGCTTCTTGGTCGATTGAGCAGCCCTGAAACAGGTTCAGACAGCCACATAACTTGCCAAAACGTCAAAGTTTTGGCCTCGAAATGCTGTCAATCTTACCATATTGTGTTTTGGAATTGTTTTGTTTTGTACAGTACGATTGACAGTGTTCCGGGGAAGTTTTGGCCGAGTTTCGGTATGTTTCCGTTTCTGTTATGATGCACAGGAGAAGGTGTTTCATGTTATTAATATACAACTGTAGGAACCTCTGAGCTCTTCTGGTGGGTTCTTAGACTGGTTCTTTAGCTGCTTTACATTCTCAGTCTAGTTACTTAGCTCGTTCACGTTCTCACTTAGTCAATGCCATGTGCTTGAAAATTTAACCTCTACCTTCATATGTGATGAATGAACTGTTTATTTTTCTTTTCTAAATGTTACTTTTCATATATGTTTGGAATCTTTTACTGATATCATTCATTTTAAAGGAATTTATCTTGTTTATCATGCACTCACTCACAAAATTGGAAATTAGTTTTGATGTAAAATATTGAGGGACATTGTGCACCATAGATGTTGCCCAATCAAGTGGTTGATACCGGACACTGCCAATTACCAGTGGTACTGATAATTTTTTGTATCACTTGGTATTGATATCACAACTAAGGTTTGGTATATTTTCTGAGGATTGGTTTCCTGCAGGCTTCTGGGTATGGTTATCAGCAACAGTTTGTCCCTGGTATGAGGCCAGGAGGTCCACAGATGCCAAATTTTTATGTTCCTATAGTTCGACAAGGCCAGCAAGGCCAACGTCCTGGTCCAAGGCGAACACCTTTACAACAGCTGCAGCCACCTCAACCTCCAATTCAGCAACAGGTAAACAAACATAGTAAAAGTTTCAATTAAGTTCTTATTAAACCAGATCTGCTTAAAGTAATCCCTAGAACGACACCTTGCAAAACCTCTAATTATGTGTGGTAAATTGTAATGTAGGTTGTAGTAAGTAGAAAAGAATTGTTTAATCTTGTAGGATGAAATAATTTTTGCCATATGAAGACTTTTGAAATTAAACTTACTATGGAGGTCTTATCTTGCATGTTTTGCTGTCAGATGATTCCTCGTGGAGGTCGTGTGATGCGATATCCACCTGTAAGGAGTGTTCCTGAAGTTCCTTTACCAGGTGTTGGTGGAGGTATGCTGCCAGTTCCATTTGATATGAGCAGTGTTCCTATACCTGCCCCTGATGCTGGGATCTCACAATCTTCACCTATGGGAACAATGGCATCAGCTCTTGCAAATGCAACTCCTGAGCAACAAAGGACGGTAGATGCCATATCTTTGATCTAATTTCTTATGATTATAGCTTGTCTTTTCCTAGTCTACATTTATAATAAGTAATGGAACTTGTCATTTGACTTGTCAAAACTGGGGATCATGGTTGATCCATGAGATTGATCTTATGCTTCATTCATATTTTACCTTGTGATTTTTGTTTACAAAATATTGTTGTCATTGTTTTTCAGATGCTTGGAGAAAGCTTGTATCCTTTGGTTCATCAGTTGGAACATGATCATGCAGCCAAAGTTACTGGTATGCTTTTGGAAATGGACCAAACTGAGGTTTTGCATCTGCTTGAATCTCCCGAGGCCTTGAAGGCAAAGGTTGCTGAAGCGATGGATGTGTTGCGCAATGTGTCGCAGCAAGCAACTGACCCAGCAGAAGAACTTGCAGCCTTATCTTTGAATGATCCTCTCGTGTCTTGAGAAAATGATTGCTTTCGAGTGAAGTTCTAGCAGTGCCGCTTAGTACATTTATTTTCTAATAATTGAGCTTGATACGTAGTTAAACTTAAATACTTGATATCCTGGCTTTTATGCCGTGGGTGCATATACCTACAATTTTCCCTCTTTCCGAGACATAATCCTTGTTTGCAATCTGAGCAAGCATAAGATATGTTTTAGATTTTGGTGTAACGGTTGCAGAATTAGGGAAGTACTTTGGATTAAGGGACTGTTTATGTGGTCATAATAAATTTGGACAGGATTTCAGGCGTTCGGAAACTTTTTTACAAACTGCTATGCAATAAACGTTTATACATTTTGGTTGTTTCTCAAGAATACTTTCATCTTTCTTTCCTACCAGGCACCGTGTTTGCTTCCTAGATTATAGTCAAGTATCTGGAAATATTTTAACTACTTTCGCAATATTACAACGATGTTATATTCTTTGTCATTCTGCTTGATTTGTTTGCCTCCTAGATCTAGAATATTTAACCGTGGTTTGTTTAGGTTGACTGGGGAGGAGCTGTTGTGAGCTGGATAGTAATCTTCATAGGGATACCTTTAAAAATAAATATTTCTTAGCTCGACTGTGGAGCTGTTGTGAGCTGGATAATCTTCATAAGGGTACCTTTAAAAATAAATATTTCTAAGTAAACAAGGTCATTTAAATTTGACCTACTTATGTTATATCAATTCTACAGTAAAACTATTCCATATTCGTTTGAGATTTCTCGTCAATTGAAGAACTGGGCACTAACATATTTAACAATAAATATAGTCAATAGTCTATAACAAGAAGAACTGGGGACTAACATGTTACATAACATAGTCTATAACCGTGGGTGCATATACCTACAATTTTCCCTCTTTCCGAGACATAATCCTTGTTTGCAATCTGAGCAAGCATAAGATATGTTTTAGATTTTGGTGTAACGGTTGCAGAATTAGGGAAGTACTTTGGATTAAGGGACTGTTTATGTGGTCATAATAAATTTGGACAGAATTTCAGGCGTTCGGAAACTTTTTTCACAAACTGCTATGCAATAAACGTTTATACATTTTGGTTGTTTTCTTAAGAATACTTTCATCTTTCTTTCCTACCAGGCACCGTGTTTGCTTCCTAGATTATAGTCAAGTATCTGGAAATATTTTAACTACTTTCGCAATATTACAACGATGTTATATTTTCTGTCATTCTCCTTGATTTGTTTGCCTCCTAGATCTAGAATAGTTAACCGTGGTTTGTTTAGGTTGACTGGGGAGGAGCTGTTGTGAGCTGGATAGTAATGTTCATAGGGATACCTTTAAAAATAAATATTTCTTAGGTTGACTGTGGAGCTGTTGTGAGCTGGATACTCTTCATAAGGGTACCTTTAAAAATAAATATTTCTAAGTAAACAAGGTCATTTAAATTTGACCTACTTATGTTATATCAATTCTGCAGGAAAACTACTCCATATTCGTTTGAGATTTCTCGTCAATTGAAGAACTGGGCACTAACATATTTAACAATAAATATAGTCAATAGTCTATAACAAGAACAACTGGGGACTAACATGTTACATAACATAGTCTATAACAATTTGCCGAGAGGCGCTCTCCAGCAGTCCAGTATAGAAGAGATGTCCTTTTATATTATGTTAAATATTTTGACTTTAAAAGTAAAAATAAAAATAAAACAAAATTATATATATATATATATATATATATATATATATATATATATATATATATATATATATATATAATTTAATTTAAAATTTTTCAATAATGAAGAGATGTTGTCCTGTCCTGTTATATTATCTAAACATTTTAATGCTGTGAAATGTTGTGAAATTATGTTAAAAAATAAAATAAAATAAATTTATATTTACATAACTCGGTCAAATTATATATATTATTATTATTATTATTATCCAATTTAAAGGTCAAGGCCCAGCCTTTGGTGTATGAGACCCCTTTGTTTGTGTCGAACAAGGAACTACCTCTGCACAGGCCCTCCCCTTCCCCTACCACCAAAATTATATTTTTAATATATTTACATTTTCTGCCACTAAAAAGCAGCCATAAACTTTAATTGTAACCAAAATGCATCCTAATTGTGGTAGTTTACTTGCTATGTGTCATGGGGACTAGACAAGCTGGGCCAGAAAACTACTGGAAATGCAACTTGATATTCTGAACCTCAGATTCTCTCTCCGTTGCAGCAAACTTGGAATCTTTCTTGGGTGCGTTGTAGGTTTTTTCATCAGACCATTTTGTCTTGGTTATAGTCAGTGGTCCGGATTCCATGCTTCGGAAGGATCATTACATTTGCTAATTTGTTTTCCTTGTGTTCTTTTTGTAGAGCACATTGCAGTTGAATTTCGGCCTTTGAAAAGATAATGGTTCATGATTTGCAAATTTTTTTTGTAGAGCACACTGCAGTTGAATTTTAGCTTTTGAAGAGATCATGGGCCATGATTTGCAGATTCTTCTGTTGACCTTGAATTTCAAGTGCTTGTAAGCAAGTTGCACAAGAATCACCGCGGGTCATTAACTTGCACATGAATTACGAAAGTTCATGACGTCTTGAAGGCGTGGTATAGGTAAGTCCACATATGGAGGTCCAGATCTTAATTCACCAGGGATATGTTTCCACGTGGAAAATGCGCAAGTATATGCTCGAAATCTGTTAAACACGACGTTAAGCTAACACATCTCCAAATATGGGTCCTTGAAACTTCAAAAAATGTGGTTCGCAGAAACTTGAATTTTGCTTATAAAATAGCACCGTACTAACCTAAGTTTTTCTTATTAGTATGCAATATTGTGTTTGTGATATCAATGTTCTATGCATCCGGTTCTTGTGTTTTTCAACAATATATATGCATAAGTATTCTTTAGATAAGCTGTTTCCTCGTATCTGGACCGTTACATTTCAACAAGGGTTGTGGCAACACCTTTCGCAATTGTTCCGTTTACGTTTTAAATAATATCACACCTTTAGCCACAAAAGATTTCGCAACTTTTATTATCTTATAATTTATCCTTATACATAATCTACTTGATCCATATTTAAGTAATGACAAGTAAACTAGGAGAATATCTATCTATATTGAGTCGAGTGTAATTACACTTTCTTATATCGCTAACGTCATATTATACTCACGTGATTACGCATTATTATATAGCTTATCCCATATTATGGAATTTCCATAATATTTTCCGAAGATAATCATGTGCAAGCTCTGGAGCGAAGTTACAACTCCCTCCCTTTCTCCAAATAAAGTGTTTCGGTATGCCCTATTCCGGCGAGAAACTACTGTTGTATCCTTTTAAATCTATCTGCTATATGGGAATATTACGAGACCCATAAGATGCTGAATATTACTCCTCTCCCTACCAGTGGAGTGACTTTATTCCTCTGAATCAGGGGAAATTGATGAGTGATATATATTTTTTGAATTCGATTCTTATCTGATCTCTGCTAACGAAAGGGGAGGATTTTTATTTGTTTACCATAAAATCAGGAGCCTAAAAATTCATAACAACTAGGTGTTTACATTGCCATTATTTCGGCCACAAATATTTCTGCCAAGAAGCGTGTGATTGGGCTGTTTCAATTGCAGGCTTTGACTTTCATTGGGACTCCTTTCCAATTGCAAACTGGGCCTTCCATTGAGCTGTAAGCCCTTTCACATTGTCATGCGAAGGAAAAGCGGCCACTTCATTGTATTGAGTTTCTGGAACCCGCCTTCTCTTTCATTTAAATATAATATCAAAAGCAACAAACCAACTTTTATTTTACAGCGTCCAACATAACGAATATATTTGAACAAGATAATTTTCAGAGCTATAGCTTATAACGTTTACCAAGGGAGCATCATTCCTCTGGCTAATAAAGTACCCTAGCTTTCTTTTGTTGCTTTCTGAAACTTTTGATCGTGAATACTTGGTTCTTTTCTTTCAGGATGAGAGCATGAGCGCTGCCCTCTTTGTTTTTTTATGTTCTAATGCAAATATCAAATTCCACTGCTCATCCGTTCTTGACCCATACAAAATTTGGTTGCATTCAAGTGCTTATATATGCTTGTCACAATATCTCATAAGGTGACTCTCCCTGGTTAGGGAACTCTGCTTTTCTATGCTAGAACCGGAAATATATATTTATTTGTTTTCACTCGAATTTAGATCATCATGATTCTTTTGTTTTTCAAATTCTGGTTTAATGTTAAAGAGTGTTTTCTCCACGGATTAAAAGGTTTTATTATTTTGTTATATTGAAGTTTTGACTAATTGCAACCCTTCTGCAATGTTATGATTTATATGTTGTTTTAACCGCGAGAGCAATTGTTTATGTTGGATTATTATTATTTTTTCATCCAACTCAAAGAAATGACATGAAATTTTTGCAATTTTCAATCTCATTTGTTGCTGGTCACTGAATATATATGCTCTTCGATACACCCAAGAGCTTTATTTGGTAAAATCGTGTACCTTTACAATGGTGAGATTTCAGGAATTTGTGAAGGGAATCATATTTAAGAGACTTCGTTTTCATTGTAAAAAAAGGGGGTCATGCAGAAATGTTATTTTTGTTTTTAGATGATTCATTGCAATCTAGTGATGTTTCGTTGGTTAGTAAGATGAATACTCATCGTTGTAGGTAAGACATTTTAATGTTTAGAAGCTTTGTTATCTTATTTGAAGGTCTCATTTTGTTATGGTGTATCCTATTCATTGAGAATAACTTTGTGATTTATAGATTTAGAAGTTTTGTTCTGTTATTATCTTTTCTGCTGGCAGGATATAACACAACCGATTTGTGTTGACCGTTTAATTAATTGTTGGTCGACCAAAAATTAAAGAAACAGTTTATAAACATTAGTGAATAAAAACATTTTTTTTTGTAATTTAAAATTGTATTTATTTATGTTCTGATTGGTTGAGAGTCGTTGAGTCTTATTTTGCAATGATGCTTTTCGCCGCCAGATGGTGTTGGGGGTACTGTCATGTACAATGTACAACATGTGTAAGCTTAATGACTCCTCCCTTGTTGCATAATTTCGTTCTCATCCTCGTTGTCTTTTTACCGAACTAAAATAAATCTCCTTCCTCGGTCATTTTAATTAAAGAGCCATACTATGGGTCCACACCTCGTTATGTAACCAAAGGGCAGAAAACACATACCTCAGAATCCACTCTAAGTCATGAGTGAGGAGTCCTCACTACATTTCCACTGCGACTTTGCTTCAATGCTTCAATGGCCCTACTTCGTCGAAACTAAAATAAACCTCCTTCCTCATTCATTTTAATTAAAGAGCCATACTACAGGCCCACACCTCGTTATGTAACCAAAGAGCAGAAAACACATACCTCAGAATCCTCTCATAAGTCATCAGTCAGAAGTCCTCACTACATTTCGATTGCGACTTTGCTTCAATTGCCCTACTATGTCGAATGGGGTTAGGTCCAACCCAACAATGGCCGGATCAGTTTTTTTTTTCTTTTATCTCCAGGCCTCTCTCTTCGCACCTCCGACCGTCAACTAGTGGTTGGGGCCTACAATTGTGAGGTCGGGAGGTCGGGCCTCTATTCCTCCATTATAACTTCTGACACACCTTCGACAACTAGTGGTTGGGGTCTACAATGTGAGGTCGGGAGGTCGGGCCTGTATTCCTCCATTATAACTTCCGACACACCTTCGACTGATTCAACACTGAATAAATGCTAAGGTTTCCAACAACAATTCGATCAACATCCATATTTGTCTTCCCAAGAGCTTTAGCATGATCATATGGAGGAAGGCCTTCATTTGAAGTTGTCTCAACAAGACTTTCTTCCTCATCTTTTGCTAGTTGTTTGACTTGTGTTGTTATTTTCTTTGAAGCACACACTGCATCAACAAATGAAAGTTAATAAATTCTATAATTGAAGGATACTTCAAAGCTAACAATGATTTGACACATAATTGCATGAGTTCAATAGGGAAAATATATTATGGACATAGACTTCCTCAGTTTTAATTAAAATTCAACAGTACAAGGGAACTAAATCTGGAAGAGGATGCATCGTTTAGTTTCTTCGCATGTTGCACAACAATGTCTTTCAAGAGTTATGCCATGAAAACATTTTTTTTTTTAAATTTTGAATTATTTCTCTTTGCATTCTGATTGGTTAATGGGCATTGGGTCTTATTTCACAATGTTGTTTTTGCTGCCTTTTCCAATGATACAGTCTACCATGGTACTAACAGTGGTTTAGTGGCCCACGTGGTAGTGGCAATATTTAGATCAAGGAGCAGTCGAAGTCGGCGCCCTCTGGGGGCCACTCTCGTTGTTTCTCGGCCCGATCCTCGACCTCTGACTTAGCTGGGGTAGGTGCTCTTCGTATATATATATATATATATTTCCCAACATGGCAGTAACATATTGGCCCAAGTCGTAGTATCCATTTGGAAGGCTTGTAGGGCATATCCATGAGCGAGCCTAGTTTTAGCTGAGTACTCCACGTGGCAGTATAACATCGTGAGAAGATTGTCCACCGTCAAGGTGGCAACACCTCAGTGTCCCTAGTCGGGGTCGACCCCTATCCGTTGGCGCAGCCAAATTTGTTATTTTTGGTCCTGACCTTCGGCCTAGCAGGGTCTGTTCTCGTCGTTGGTACATCCTAGTTGGCGTTGATCCAGTTCCTTGGTACATTAATGTGCTTGATGATGGGCTAGTCTCGACTCTCACTACCTCCTAGCAGGGTCTGTTCTCGTCGTTGGTACATCCTAGTTGGCGTTGATCCAGTTCCTTGGTACATTAATGTGCTTGATGATGGGCTAGTCTCGACTCTCACTACCTCCTGGCGCCCGATGCTTTGCTCGTTTTCTCGTCTTTGGAAATCTGCATGCTTCCAACTTAGTTTTGTTTCCACTGCATAGTGATGAGGTTATCTGTGGTTGTCCAATCCATAGTTACCACAACTAGGTCATGGTAAAGCTCGATAGATAAGTGTCATCCGGGATGTCACTCTCTGTAGGGTCGAATGGGCACATCACTAGGTTTTGGATGCGGTGGCTTTTACCACGGTTGCTCTAGCATAGAATTTCCTATGGCTTGGATGCGCAGTGGTTTTGCTATCTGCTCGACCTCACAGATGTGTTGCCAAAGCCACAATTTCTCACTACAATGCCCACTGGTGCTATCCCTCTAGAGCTTATGACAAGGGCCACTGTTTCCTAGCCCACGGTGTTCTCAGAGAACAAAGAATGCCACACGAAGATTGACATTCATTAAGGGCATGGGAAATATGTTTTCAAGGTTCAATTATGACTGTGAATGCTATGGATAGGCGTGCATTGGATGCAGCTTCTACGTGTAAACATTTTTGCGTTGGGGACAAGGAATTCCACACATGTTTGAGCAGGTAATCTTTCAGCGACTTCCTGCTAAGAACTAGGTGACTCGTGCAGAACATTTGTTTCCGGTGATACAGTAACAAGTCAAGCTAATGCTGACACAATCTGAAGGGTAGAGCTAATGGCCATGACTTCCTGCTAAGAACTCGGTGACTCGTGCAGAACATTCGTTTCCGGTGATACAGTAACAAGTCAAGCTAATGCTGACACAATCTGCAGGGTGGAGCTAATGGCCACGAGAATTTCAACAGTGAAATGAAAATCAATTACTTGACTAGATAGTTTTTCTAATGTGCCATTGCATTCTGTAACATAGTGTTGTGACCCTCATGAACTGGTAGTCTAGGTTGACAGCCTGTTGAAAATGTAACCTATTGATTGCAATAAATAATATATGTTAATATGTTATATTTAGGCCATTTTTTCCTTGCTTAAGGGTCTAAATACATGCAAGAATAATTTTAGCCATATTAATTGAGTATGATTTGGATAACAATTGAAATTAAGATCGCGTCGAGCGAGGTAGCAAGTAAATCAATCATTATAAATTCCATTGCAAGATTCACAACTATGATTTGGCTTTCTATTGATTTCACTTGCTTTGTATTAATTGCATATTCCACCTCCTTTAATGCATTATTTATTGTTTGTACAAATTCCAAATGAAATTTAATATAGCAACGCCTCTCTTATATTCGTGCTTTAATATTTCCATTTATTTTTTCGAAGGTGTCCATGTAATGAAAACATCAATATTTGAGCCAAATCTATCGCAACATCAATGCGCAAGCTCAAAGGAAAAATATTTGATGATACTCCCACACTTGCAGCGATAGCAAACATTAATGGCCCGTACACATTTCCAATGGAAGTCAGTGATCGTGACTTTTCTCTATTCTCCAAGTTGTTTCACTGTCCATTCCCGATTGATTGGGCAACAAAAACATTGTAACTTTAGCGCAATCAAGAAAATATTATTCAGTACTACGCACAAAATTTCTTAATAATATAGTCACAGTAATATTATTCAACTTTTCCAATAGTTTTTATTGGTTGACAACACCTGAAGGAGATGGCAGAAAGGCCTTTGAAAGAACATGAAATTTGGGAACATTGGTACCATTGAATCTGTACCGATATTGTCAACAAGGAATGTGACCGTCTCAATTTGTATTTTTTCAAAATGAAACAGATTCATTAGTTGCCTGCTTTGTTTATCCCTTTCTATGTCCTTATGGGTCACTATGTGTTGTGATGAATCTATCCATGTAAAAGCACATGAGTTTGCTTTTTGCTATTGACAAAATACATATAAGAAACATATGTGAATTTTACATTTTAAACAGGTTTTTTTCATTTTCACTGTTCGTTATCTGCACTCAGGCTTGTGAAGGAATATCTTCCACATCTGTTTCTATTTTTTAAAAATTGTAAACATTTAAGTAATATGAATACTTACTCTAACTAGCTTTTAAAAAAACTAGAGTTAGTCTCATGTACGACATAAAACGGTTGCTAGACAACCAGGAAAAATCAGAAAGTTATGCCATAAACAAACTTGAATTTCCTAGGAAGTGCATCTTCCTTTAGAAGCTATAAGAAATTTCACATAATCACTAATATCTTTAATTTACTAGGAAACAAAAACTAGAGAAAGGTTGACGGACTTAGCCCAGTCATTGGTCGTTATTCTACTTGCTTGAACTCATATGCCAACTGCATTGCTCTCTTTTTGCAGATTTGTTTTGCACATACATGAAAGTGGCAATGTAGAATTAGTTGCATGTTGCATTGTATCGTTCCTTTTTTTTACTCTATTTCATTGCAAGTACAATTGTCACAAACACAAGGCAATTACATTTAGTTAATCAGTTTCCACGAAAACCTTCATGGGACAACTATACAAAAATGCTTGAAATAATTGATGTTGACAGTTGGCAATCGAAAAAACAATGCAACAATCATGTAACTATTGACGATGTCTTGAACACAAATAATCTTTTCAGCCTTCAAGCATTTTCATACACCCAAGACGATTGTCTTTTCAATGCAATTGAAGTACTTTTGCATTTCCGCTATACATCGATTGAATTGCGAAATTGCACAATTGACCACTTCTTGATATGTCTTGAACAAGGCCAAATAGAAACAATATAATCATTTAATTATGAGCTAGCACTTGATTTCCTTTATTTGAAACATGTTTGCGGAGGATTCATCTCCTTGCTTCAAATGGTCCTGTTGACAATGAATGAGGAATATGGGGAGATACATTTTGCATGCGTTGGTTGGCCAAATGGTTGAACTTACCAATATTAATCTGGGCAAGCACAAAAAAAGTACCTGCTCTTCAATTGAAGAAGAACAACAAACCCATTGCATATATTGTTCCATGATGAGAATACTCTTAACGATCACTATGAACCATTATTGTATAAGAAAATAGGCATAAGCATTGTAAAATGCAATGAATACTTTTCTCCTTCTTGCAAAGATATACAAATCTATTGCAAATCAATTAATGACAAAATGCAAGCCCATGAATCGCATAAGGTGACAAATCCTATATCCATTTTTGGAGATAGCATGTTCTATGTACTTTTTCATTTGATAACACTTGACTTTCATACAGGGTCCTTGAGACTTTACACTATCCAATCATTTTGCAATTCGATGATGCACAATGCACAA
Source organism: Pinus albicaulis (assembly GCA_034641835.2). Lineage (NCBI taxonomy): Eukaryota > Viridiplantae > Streptophyta > Pinopsida > Pinales > Pinaceae > Pinus > Pinus albicaulis. The sequence goes on along the minus strand of CM076570.1, from coordinate 437,001,305 downwards.
GATGTATTGCGTTGTTTACAAAAATATCTATCAAATGATGTCATAAAAAATAAAAAGAGAGTTGCAACTTGGCCATTCCTTATTAAAATGGCAATGCCATAGAAAAAGGTGGGGTTGAAGGTGGGCCATTTTGTTTGCAATGGGAAATGATAATATTCAAAGTGAACATACAAGAGTGGTCATTTCTAACTAGAAGCATTGTCAATTATTTCCAATGCAACAATTTTTCAAGCCAAACATATAGCTTAGTGTCACTTTGAACTGATGCATTGCATACACGTTATGTACATTTGCCATTAGATGAACATAACAATAGATACAATGTACACTCTCAAATGCTACCGATAGGAACAACGTCCTTGCACATCGAACATGGACCCATGCCAACAAATGCACATAAGCATCTAGACACAGTGTAATGTGCCATGGTGCCAGTGAAACATAAAAAAACAATAATATCAATGCCCATATATTAAAACAACTACTACGCTTAGAAAAAAAACCACAAACAATCATGCGAAGAAAAATTGCAAAGTCAACATTGTTACTTGTCCAAGAAAGATCCCTTGACAAGTTAACCTAGCCAAGATAGAAGACACCTATAAAGAAATGTCTGATATGTAAACAATTGTAGTTCTAGATGAATCTAGTAACAGAAGAATCTAGTAAGCATTAGACTAGACTCAGAACAAATATATGTAGATTTATCTGATAGTCATAAAAATCTTCGTACAAGAGTAATATGCAAAGTTTGCAAGAGATCGCTTCAAGAAAATTGTTGCAATTTGTTGTTCCTGAGAGGATTAGATGGAGCAAACCATTGCAAATTGTAACCACGCTCTTAGAACTTGAAGAGCGTCTTGTCGCATTGAGAATTGCATTTGCACAAATAAGACAATGAGGCTATAAACGATCACAAATGGGCTTAACATGGTCGATTATCAATGTTCCTGTCCCAATAAACATTGTCCAAAATACATTGCTACAATATATGGAGGACACAACAACAATTGTTGGTGCATTGAAAAGATAAATGGAATATAAAAATGCATTTCAGATAAGAAAAGTTTGTGTACACAATGTGATGTTTTAAATGGTTCAAGTGAAAACATTAACATTGAAGACAAAAATGAAACAACCAACGATCCATAAAATCAAACACTAACTAAAAATTTGGTACATGGATACATAGGCTCCCAATGCATCCATGATTTGCAAGACAAGTTGATCGAGGTTACTCCAACGAAAGGACAACGACCCCTTGGAATTTTTAGAGACAAGTATGTGGAGGAGATGAACTTCCCATCCCTTCTTTTTGGAGACCCGCGTGATAGTGACGTTGTTGAAATATTCCACTACTAAAAAAATGTGCAATGGGAGCTGATGCATTATAGTGGTGATTTTTCTTACCACAACTAATCTGTTTTTCAAAACATTGTGAATAATAATTGAAAAAGTTCTTTCATGCATTTCAATGAGAATCATAAAAGGAAAATTAAAAGGAAGAAAGTTACGAGCCAAAGTTGTTAAATACAAACCCAATTGGACAAGATTCTTAGAATTGACAATGGTTACATGGACTTCAAACACAATAATGTCTCTTGATTTCTTGCAACAAATAAAAAAAAATATTTTCCATGATACGTCAACAAGGACTGCCAAATTTCTTTGTCACATTTACAAGTGTTGAAAATTGGTGGGCTCCATTGGTCAACACATTGACTAGATTACATGAAAAATGAAGAAAAAGAAAACATATTGAAACAAAAACTACAATATTGAATATCTGATAAGGAAAAATGCAGTTACGTGTAGTCATTATTATATGCGTATAATTAATGCGTTAAAGCAAATGATATCTCAAGATAAAACATTCTTTGGAAACATAGTCGATTAGTGCTTTCTAACTGAGTTCCAAAATAGAGGAAGCAAACATTAGCATGGGTTGTTATGGGTAGAAAATGCACTGTTATATGGAGTCAATAATAACAATGACATTGAAAACTTTGTTGACAGTTATTTGACTTGTAACACTGATCATCTTGATCCAGAGCTTGCAAAAATACCTCAACACCATCATATCAAAAGTTGTAAAAAGAGAAAGCTCACATTGTAGTACAATTTTCCAATGTTGCCCATGAGAAGCGCAAAAGTTCTTGAACCAATTGCCTTGGTAGATGACATAATGAACACAAAAAGTGAAATTATTATATGATATCCTGGAAACTAGAAAATATGATAGCAATAGTACTTTTGACAATTTTTTGGATGATATACATTTGACTGAAGATTAATACATTGTAACAATACAAAGTGCATTGAAACAACCAATAATTTTACTGGAGTGAAAACCCTCACACATTTGGAACAATAAATTTGCAAAGAACATCCCACAATTGTGGAATGCAAATAATTATGCCCAATTTGTACTTGATGCATATGCAATTGCATCAAATTGCACATCTTGCATGACAAAAATTGACAAATCGATGAAAAATGCATTCAAAAGAATAAGAAGACAACATGAAAAGAGCAAAGTAAATTCTATTGAAATGATACGTTCATAGGGCAACATTTTGCTTAATCTCCAACAAATCTCGACGCAACAAGCAATGCATATAACACTTTACCATTGAATCATAGTTCACAAAATGCATATTTATAAACACATGATCAATGGATGAACACACATTTATCCTCAAACTGTCATTCCTTATAAGACAAGAAGTTGATAATTCCGAAAATGCCATGTGTAATTCCCCTTTTGATTATTACATTGCTAGACATGATGCTATAAAACATGTATGCCTTGTTGAATTTACATCAAGGTATAACCAAATGGTATGCCCATTAGAAAAATAAAGAAACCAAAGGTAATACGATTCGTCAAATACAAGAAACACATCGACTATGAAAACTATTGCAGGGAAAACTTTTGCTATATGTCCCATTTGAAAAATACTAATAATGCATTGAAACAAAACTTGGTATCACGAGAAGCCACTTATATATTACATGAAAACAAAATAAAAATAAATGAATCTAAATTCACATATAACATCGAACCACTATGGGGAAATCTAGAGAATGCAACCCACGAAATCCATAACAATTCCATGGATTCTAGTAATACAATAAAAAAATAGAAAACCGTTGAACACCCCAATGATAAATATGATTTGGAAATAGACCTACAATGTTCCCATCACCATGAAAGAAAAAGACAATGGAATATTGGATTCTATTTGTTTGAACATCCATTTCTACTTGAGAATGCGGAATATCGTAAGATAAGAAGAATGATCAATAGGGAGAAACAAGCAATTATCAAAGACATTGCAATGAAAAAACGTATGAACATAGAGAAACCATTGTATCTATTTCTAACTCAAGGAGCTGGAACTAGGAAAAAATTCATAGCAAAAGCAATATTCCAAATGCTTATACAACTTTATGATGCACACTATTCAACTGATCCTTTGAAAACGGAGGGATTGATACTAGCATACATAGCCAAAGTTGCATATAATGCAAGTGGAAAAACTATCCATTATGCACTTCTCATGTCGTTTAACAAGTATGCCCCAACAACAATTAGTGGAGAAATTTCTAATGTTGTCCAGGGCCAGTAATTGTTATAGTACTGGTCCCACCAAACCACCAAAAATTGAGATACATGCAATATTTAAACAAAAACAAATAATATTAAGTGCAAATATATTTTAATTTGTGTCCAAAATTTCCCAAAACATTGACTGGGCCAAAAAATTTCCATAAATAGTCTTTTAAGTATCAGCAATACAAATAATCTTGTCCCAACTAGAAAACAAATAAAACCATAAATCCTTCCAAAATGGTTTATTCCAGAAGTACAAAGTAGCGGTCACTTCAACCCCCATTGATATGAACTGAAGCCGTGTATCCCAAATCCATATTCATACCTGCACATAATAAAGGTTAATGCATGTCATCCATAAATGTTGTGTTATTCAACATTTAAACCCACTGTGTTTAATAAATGACACCCAACCCATTCTATATCCCATTAAAAAAGATCAAAGCACATCGATCAACAATAACAAATTCCCATCCATTGGATCACATCCAAATCAATCCAGATCACACATTCAAAATGAAGCCATTGCAATCCATGTCCATCCTTGCCACCAATTAAATTCAAGTGCAAAAAACTATAAAATAAGTTCAACCATTGCTGAAATTGCATGTTTAACGTTCAAACTATTCACCAGCCCTGGAGACAAAGCATCAAAAAACATTTCACAATATATTCATGTTAGTTATTTCAGTTAAATAAAATTTTATTACAGTTTTATTTTCATTTCTCACAATTTTAATTTCAGTGTTATTTTCATGAAAATATATATTTTTTTCCATTTTTTATATATTATGATTCATTTGCAAGTTGATTGGAAAATATGACACACCCATAATGTAGAGTATTGGCTAGTATGGCTACCTATGGATGAAAAAGAACAAAATTCGTTTCTAGTTGAACATCAATCCTTTTCTACAGTACATATTCCAAGTGGGAAGGACTTCATATAAAGTTCTACACAATCATCCTAAAGCCAAAACAATGTCTTAAAAACTAGTTCCTCAATCAGAACTAATTTGAAAATGAGCCTCTTAGCTCCAATTTAAGAACAACTAGATGGCCACCTGAATTAACAAGGATAATCCATGACAAATTTTCCACCTATAGATGAAAAAGAGCAAAATTCGTTTCTAGTTGAACATCAATCCTTTTCTACAGTACAAATTCCAAGTGGGAAGGACTTCATATAAAGTTCTACACAATCATCCTAAAGCCAAAACAATGTCATAAAAAGTAGTTCCTCAATCAGAACTAATTGGAAAATGAGCCTCTTAGCTCCAATTTAAGAACAAATAGATGGCCACTTGAATTAACAAGGATAATCCATGACAAATTTTCCAAAAGGCTGTCTAGGCTTTAGCATAAATTGATTACATGCGGAAATAAACAGTGGCAAAGAATTTAGTGATAAATGAAAACAATTCCTTTCTCAACTGGCTATCAGTGACAAAATTGGAATGGCAAAAATGGACGTAGAAACTCCTTTATGCTTCCCTTTCTTCCTGTACTTGTCATATTTGTTGAGACATGAAACCAATCTAGATGAAATTTAGATTAAATTTCTAGTGAATAAGATGAAGATCATAGTCGTTTCTGCATTCTCTTACTTTTGTCGTTTCTCTCAATTGCATTTGAAGACGAAATATCTATCAATTGTTTTCCCTTGCAACATTTTCATAATCACTATGTTTTTCTATAACATACTTACCTACATACCTACTTAGCATTCAAATGCCCAAGATACTTCATCTGCTTTCAGATTTGCTTAAACCCACATTATCCTTTCCTTCATGAACTACACCATCTTTTCTAATAACATCCTCTCCCTCTACCTTGTCAATCATTTTGTGGAACATACACTCAAATCAATCTCCAAACTTCCTTTTATCCTTTTAACTAATTTTTTAACATTTCCATTAATTATTTTAGGATTTCTGTGAGTGTTTCCAACCTTGTCAGACTTGAAATGGAGAAAGAATAATTCCATATCCAATTCAAAATTTAGCAAACTTTACAATTTTCAAGATTTAAGGATTTAATTTAAGTCAAACACATTAACTAGACCAGATCAAGTCTACCATAACACCACTTAGTGGAGAGATTTCTAATGTTGTCCAGGGACCAGTAATTGTTATAGTACTGGTCCCACCAAGCCACCAACAATTGAGAGATGTGCAACCAATATTTAAACAAAAACAAATAACATTAAGTGCAAATATATTTTAATTTGTGTCCAAAATTTTCCAAAACATTGATTGGGCCAACAAATTTCCATAAATAGTCTTTTAAGTATCAACAATAAAAATCATATAGTCCCAACTAGAAAACAAATAAAACCATAAATCCTTCCAAAATGGTCTATTCTAGAAGTACAAAGTAGCGGTCACTTCAACCCCCATTGATATGAACTAAAGCTATGTATCCCAAATGCATATTCATACCTACACATAATAAATGTTAATGTATGTCATCCATAATTGTTGTGTTATTCAACATTTAAACCCACCGTGTTTAATAAATGACACCCAACCCATTCTATAACCCATTAAAAAGATCAAAGCACATCAACAATAACAAATTCCAAACCATTGGATCACATACAAATCAATCCAGATCACACATTCAAAATAAAGCCATTGCAATCCATGTCCATCCTTGCCACTAATTAAATTCAAGTGCAAAAAAATATAAAAAGAGTTCAATCACTGCTGAAATTACATGTTCAACATTCAAATTATTCACCAGCCTTGGAGACAAAGCATCAAAAATCATTTCACAGTATATTCATGTTTGTTATTTCAGTTAAATACATTTTTATTACAGATTTATTTTCATTTATCACAGTTTCTATTTCAATTTTATTTTCATGAAAATATATATATATATTTTTCCATTTTTTTATATTATGAGTCATTTGCAAGTTGACTGGAAAATATGACACACCCATAATGTAGAGTATTGGCTAGTATGGTTACCTATAGATGAAAAAGAACAAAATTCGTTTCTAGTTGAACATCAATCCTTTTCTACAATACAAATTCCAAGCGGGAAGGACTTCATATAAAGTTCTACACAATCATCCCAAAGCCAAAACAATGTCATAAAAAGCAGTTCCTCAATCAGAACTAACTGGAAAATGAGCCTCCTAGCTCCAATTTAAGAACAACTAGATGACCACTTGAATTAACAAGGAGAATCCACGGCAAATTTTCCAAAAGGCTCTCTGGGCTTTAGCATAAATTGATGACATGCAGAAATAAAAAGTGGCAAATAATTTAGTGATAAATGACCACAATTCCTTTTTTAGGTTCAAAGCTCGGAATCTCCATAGTTCTCATTTTTGACTGAAAAATGAGAACTAAAAATGAGAACTGTGGAGATTCCGAGCTTTGAACCTAAAAATCTACACCACAACAATTCCTTTCTCAACTGGCTATCAGTGACAAACTTGGAATGGCAAAAATAGGCCTAGAAACTCCTTTATGCTTCCTTTATTCCAATACTGTCATATTTGTTGAGACATGAAACCAATCTAGATGAAATTTAGATTAAATTTCTAGTGAATAAGATGAAGATCATCGTCGTTTTTGCATTCTCTTATTTTTTTCGTTTCTCTCAGTTGCATTTGAAGAGGAAATATCTATCAATTGTTTTCCCTTGCAACATTTTCACAATCACTATGTTTCTCTATAACCTACTTACCTACTTAGCATTCAAATGCCCAAGATACTTCATCTGCTTTCAGATTTGATTTAGCCCACATTATCCTTTCCTTCATCAAATGCGACATCTTTTCTAATAGCATCGTCGCCCTCTACCTTGTCAATCATTTCGTGGAACATCCACTTAAATCAATCTCTAAACTTCCTTTTATCCTTTTAACTTAATTTTTAACATTTCCATTAATGATTTTAGGATGTCTGTGAGTGTTTCCAACCTTGTCAGACTTGAAATGGAGAAAGAAGAATTCCATATCCAATTCAAAATTTAGTAGACTTTACAATTTTCAAGATTTAAGTATTTAATTTAAGTCAAACAACAATAACTAGACCAGATCAACTTCTTAACCGGAAAAGGAACAAGGTGTCACTTATTTTAGTTGAAATTCCTCCTAGAGCTTCCTTCATGCCTGAAGAGTGTTATCTATAGGAATAAAAATATTGAAAAACTTAGAACCATTCCCACAATAAAAACCATTCCCACAATAGGAGAATCACTAACCATTACTAAGGCAAGCCTAAAGCTTCTATTGAGCTACTAAATTCCTTTAGCAAGGCAAGCCTACAAGTTCCTTCATGTCCGGAGATTGTGATGATTAAGAATAACAATAATGACAAACATGAGGCTAAACAATTTAATTCAAACAACAATAACTATACCAGATCAACATCTTAACTGGAAAAGGAACCAAGTGTCACTATTTTTAGTTGAAATTCCTCCTAGAGCTTACTTCATGCTTGAGGAGTGTTATCTATAGGAATAACAATATTGGAAAACTCAGAACTATTCCCACAATAGATTTGAAAAACTCAAAACCATTCCCACAATCGGAGAATCACTAACCATTACTAAGGCAAGCCTAGAGCTTCTATTGAGTTTCTAAATTCCTTTAGCAAGGCAAGCCTACAACTTCCTTCATGCCTGAAGATGGTGATGATTATGAATAACAATAATGACAAACATGAGGCTAAAAAATTTAATTCAAACAAAAATAACTAGACCAGATCAACATCTTATCTATAGGAATAACAATATTGACAAACTCAAAACCATTCCCATAATAGATTTGACAAACTCAGAACCATTTGCACAATAGGAGAATCACTAACCATTACTAAGACAAGCCTAGATATTCTATCGAGATGCTAAATTCCTTTAGCAAGGAAAGCCTATAACTTCCTTCATGCTTGGAGATTGTGATGATTAGGAATAACAATATTGACAAACATGAGGCTAAAAAATTTAATTCAAAAAACAATAACTAGACTAGATCAACATATTATCTATAGGAATAACAATATTGACAAACTCAAAAGCATTCCCACGATAAATTTGACAAACTCATAAACACTCCCACAATAGGAGAATCACTAACCATTACTAAGTCAAGCATAGATCTTCTATTGAGCTGATAAATTCCTTTAGCAAGGCAATCCTACAACTTCCTTCGTGCCTGGAGATTGTGATGATTAGGAATAACAATATTGGAAATCATGAGGCTAAACAATTTAATTCAAACAAAAGTAACTAGACCAGATCAACATCTTATATATAGGAATAAAAATATTGACAAACTATGAACCATTCCCACAATAGATTTGACAGAGTTAGAACCATTCCCACAATATGAGAATCACTAACAATTACTAAGGCAAGCCTAAAGCTTATATTGAGCTGCAAAATCCCTTTAGCAAGGCAAGCCTAAAACTTCCTTCATGCCTAGAGATTGTGATGACTAGGAATAACAATAATGACAAACACGAGGCTAAACAACTTAATTCAAACAACATTAACTAGACCAAATCGACATCTTAACCATAAAAGGAACCAGGTGTCACTTTTTTTAGTTGAAATTCCTCCTAGAGATTCCTTCATGCCTGAAGAGTGTTATCTATAGGAATAACAATTTGACAAACTCAGAACCATTCCCACAATAAATTTGACAAACTCAGAACCATTCCCACAATAGGAGAATCACTAAATATTACTAAGGAAAGCTTAGAGCTTCTATTGAGCTGCCAAATTCCTTTAACAAGAACTTCCTTCATCCCTGTAGATTTTGATGATTAGGAATAACAATATTGACAAACATGAGGCTAAACAATTTAAGTCAAACAACAATTTATAAAAACGAACTAGACCATATCAACATCTTAAACAGAAAAATCACTTTTTTTAGTTGAAATTCCTCCTATAACGCATAAAACATTTGAACCAAAACATATATTGATATAATTGAAGACATACAAACAATTCGAGTTCAATTTCAACAAACTGGCAATAGTTTTCCAAGTGAAAATACAATCATGCTATTTTAAGTATAAATACAAGTTATCAAAACAACAGTCACTGATATATTTGAATACATACAACAAATTCCTTCTGTAGATTTTATTTTTAAAGGATATTTAAAAAAATGCATATGTATGAAAATATGTTAAACTGCTACAAACATACATCATGATAATTACCTGTAATAAAGTATAAATAATATTGGATTGTATGAAAACATAATTTCAATTATTATTAACTAAATTCCTGAAATAATTCTGCAGGTAGTTGCATCTATGGAAAGAGTTAGTTATGTTGATCATACAAGGAGAAGTGGCAGGTGAGTGAGCAGGGGTGCCCAACTGCGATGCCCTTCATCAAATGATGATATGATAGGTGATGTGAATGTCAACAATGCTCCCAAAATTTTTCTTGAGGATGACCATGCGACTGAAGCTAATGTTGTCACACCATAAAAAATATAGCCACTGTCAACCACGCTGCAAGGGGAAAGTTCAACTAAAAATATCAGCACTATAAGAGGTTGGAAAAAAGAAAACATGTTAGTTGCAATTAACGACATAGATTTTAATGGATATTCAGTTCAGGGATCTACAAAAAAATGGTATTCCTCCCTCATTAATACATTATTGGATAAATTGGCTCACTCATACAAAATGTAGAGGGCCTCTTACAGTTATGACTGAAGAGAGAGGAGGTCGAGGTGGTTGAGTGGTGTAAAGAGATAGCCCAATTCAGACATGGGCTAGAGTTGATACAACTCAAATCCACAGTTGCTCAAATATGTCAAGGGAGGCAAAACCCATTTAAATATGGGTTTCCTTGTAAATCATGGTAGTTTGGGTTTTAAAAAAGGCATATAGACCTTTTATTGCGTACAACTGAGGGCCTTGACAGAGACAAAGCATTAAATTTGCGCCCTGCAGTTGTATGTAAGTTATATGACACTCTTTCTAGTGCATACGATAAACATTCTTATGCTGCAGACCATATATAACATTGTGATGAAACAAGTTTATAGACATGAAGGGATTATGGCATGCATGCAACTTCCAAGAGAGGGAGTTGAAACATGCCAAATATTTTGCCTAAGATCAGGGAGTGGATAACTATTCTATGTTGTGTCAATGCAATTGGTGCTTCAATCCGAGGATTTTATATATTTAAAGGTAAAAATCAACTGAAAAACTATATGCAAAACCGTGAACTAGGTGCATGCATGGCTGCACATCCCCATTCGTGGATGACTAAAGATTTTTTTTTTTAAATTGGCTTTGTCACTTTTCTGCATCTATACCAGGTGACATCTCACCTAACAAAAACCACTTATTGATATTAGATGGCCATGGGAGCCACACTGCTGCACAAATAATTGAGGAAGCAAAAAATTTGGGCATCGACCTGTTAGCATTTCCCGATCATACCACTCACAGATTTAAACCATTTGATGTCAGTGTGTTTGGACCTTTCAAGAACTATTTCAGGTCAAAGTGTGTTGCATGGATGTCAAAGAATCTAGGGGTTGAGGTGAAAAGGTTCGAGCTTGCAAGGAAGCGTTTAAAAGGGATTTGACACCATCAAATATCAAGGCTGGCTGTACGAGGACTGAAATATGGCCACTGAATTATGATGCTCTTATGCATGATGATGGTTGTAGCCAGAAATTCAATGTGGATGGTCAAGAAGAAGGGCATGACCAAACATGTGTTGAAGTGTAAGAAGTAGATGAACAAGATGATGTGGTTGCAACTAGTAATATGATTTCCCTCTCTCAAGGACAATTATATGGTGATGACGATGAACATGTATGTGAAACACAGTATAATCATGAACCAAATAATAGTAACATGGAGGTCATTCTACCAACTGAAGCACGTGGAACTTCTGTTGCTGATATTATTAATGACATTGTTGAACATTCTATTGACAATGACCAATTAAAATTTCCAAGCCAAGTAAACCCACCATCATGGCTGGCAGAAGCCATGATTAATTTGAACAAACATAGTGTCTTAAGAACCAATGAACAAAGCATGAACATGCCTTCACAACTAGCAAAATTGAACAATGAAATTGTTCATTTTTTTTGTGGACAATAGATCAATGGAAGAAGATGAAGCACATAATGAGGCATCAGATGAAGAGAACAATATAGTTCAATTGGATGTCTTGGATACTGAAAGGCAAGTGCCAAGAAATGACATGCATGTGGGAGGGATGGAGACGTTACTTGGTTGATTCCTAAAGCTACCAGTAGAGAGAGTGTCAATGAAAAAAAAATCATTAGGGGAATTTTGAGGTCTAAAATGGGCCTTCTAAGGAAATTATAAAATAATAGTGGAAATAATAAAATAATATTAGATTATATCATCAAATTTTAGAGGGAAAAAAGAAAAATCTACTTTTTCAACTCGTAATCTAGTTATAGGTTTACTCAAATTTAGAGCGGGAACACTCATTGGATGCATAATTTGATTCCTCATCCAAGGATTACCCACATTGCATAATTTCGATGGACCCTGCTACACGAAAAACGTGAAAAAATGATTGCAATCATGTTTTTTCTTGTATTTCTCATTTTTTCGTGTAGCAGGGTTCATCAAAAGTAGGCACATATGGGTACTCCTTGGATGAAGAATTAAATTTTGCATCCAACAAGTGCTCCCGATCGAAATTTGAGCAACATCCTAGGGGGATAAGTTGAAAATACAAGTTGAAAAAGTAGTTTTTATTATTTTATTATTTTTTAATCTTTTTACATTTTTACCCCAAAAGTGATGAATCATCCCCCATGGTTGACATCATCATCTTGAATCCTATTGGTTCTTATAAAGTTGATTTTGGTTGTACATTTTTCTTAGGAGGCCCATTTAGACCTAAAAAGTTCTATAGTGTCACCAGGTAGTCTTCGTTTGGGCCGAATTTCACAGTTACTCACCTCATAATACGATATAAACATATTAGTTGAGTTTGAAAAAAATAAATTTGAAATTCAGGAATTAAAATAGAAAAAGAAGGATTTAGCCAAGTAGAATAAGGTAGCAAGGATTGTTACAACACAACGTCGAGAATATGAAAGGATTGAAAGAAAGAAAGTAAGGCAAGAGAAGGACCATAAAAATCAAATGGAAAGATAGGAAAAGGACGCAAGAAAGGATAAACAAATGCTTGAAAAGGAACAAGGGATGACCGATATGGTTGACAATGATGCAAGCATAACTGATGAAACCAGGATTATGTCAAACACATTGGACAATATTGCAAATAATAAACCATTATTCCAATACCTCATAAACATTCAAGTCCCTCACTATCAAAATGGGGGTTTACTCAATTTCTTTATTCATACCAAAGCATGTGTCAATTCTATGTATGCTCATCACACACCTCCACTTAATGCAAGTTGGGTTATTAGTGCACATGTGAGGTATGGGTACTCAATTCCTCCATGGTTGGAAGAGGAAAATTGGACTCATATGGTAGCAATCCACCACATCCTAATCAACCCTTTTTAGGTAGGCCAACCTACTTGGCTCAAGCAAGAAACTCATGGAGTTTTGGCACTAAATATTCTCAAGGCCATAAAGAATAGGGGTGTCATATTTTTTTGGTTATAACCAAATTATGATGTGGATTTTGGATGGAATGTCTCTTTTTCTTATCACAGGAAGATTTTGGATTACAACCTAGGTTGTTTTATTTCATACTGTATGCGGCATTATAACCAAAATCCATTTTAGAAGGAACATCTATAGTTTATGATAATGGATAAATCTTGCATGAGAATGAAAATAAAAACTTCTATTATGCCTCTACACACAAAATGATTAACAACATATTTATAACTGATTTGTTAATTAAATGACAAACGAGTGAATAATTAAATCTTGAAGTGAACTTGTTTTAATATGAAAATTCCATAAAAACGTGAACAATAAAAGTAACTAACCTCACACCTCATATGAAACTCATTAACTTTAACTTAACTTAGAAGAAAAATAGAGTGCATGTGCGGTGAAGCATCAACAAGCCAAATAAAGCATCAACAAGGAAAGAGAATAATTAAACGAAAAACAAATGAATAATGAAATCAACAAGCATCAATTGATTTGTTAATTAAATGATAAAGCATCAACAAGCGCCAAATGAGTTGTTAATTAAATGAAAAACGAACGAATAATGAAATCTTGAACAAGTCACTTATTTTAATATGAAAATTCCATAAAATAGTGAACAATAAAAGTACCTAACCTCACACCTGATATGAAACCTCATTTAGTGTAAGTTAACTTAGAAGAAAAACATAGTGTATGTGCGGTGAAGCATCAACGTTCCAAATAAAGCATCAACAAGCCAAGTGAATAATTAAATGACAAATGAATTAATAATGAAATCAATAAGCATTAACTGAGTTTCTAATGAAATGTTAAAGCATCAAAATGCATCAATTGAGTTGTTAATTAAATTACAAATGAGTGAATATTGAAATATTGAACAAGTCACTTGTTTTAATATGAAAATTCCATAAAATAGTGAACGATAAAAGTACCTAACCTCAGACCTTATGAAACCTAATTTACTATAAGTTAACATAGAAGGAAAAAAAAGTGCATGTGTGATGTGTAGGAATTTATAGAGTAAGTTCCTTAGATCAAACACCAAAGGTCACCACTCACAAAGAGATCACATATCAGTGCACCAATATTTGACGCCGTCAAAACCCTCAAAGAGGGAAACAATTCACAACCTTAGCCAATGTGACCACTTCAAGAAATTTAATAATGTAAAGAAAGAAAATTTACATAGGCTTCTCTCATAAATGGTCACCAGACGACTCTCCATGCTCTTTAAATAGAGATCATGGACTAATTAGGTGTTAAGCCATGGACCAAGTGTCGGTAATACCGAGGAGAGAATGAACCGTCAGATCACTAGAATCGTGACCGTCAGATTATAAGTTACAAAAGTACATACTAAAGAAACACTCTTTACCTAAATTTACGCTAGACCAAGTTATACTTAACTATTTTCTATGTGTCAGAATATCCTAACATCCCCCCTTAAGAACAACTTGGGATATGATTGAAGGATTTACAAAGGTGACACAATAAGAGAAGGAAGGAGGCATTAGAGCCTATCCCCCCTTAATGATAACTTTCCTGAACTCCAAGCATAGATCGAAGTTTGGTAAACTTTGCTTCTATCAGAGCCTTTGTAAAGATATCAACAACTTGATCATTGGTTGAACAATAGTGCACATCAAGAACACGATCATGAATGAGCTTTTTGATGAAGTGTATGTGTAGCTCAATGTGTTTGCTGCGCTGATGCTAAACTGGATCTTTTCATAGCTGAATGGAACTCTGATTATCACACCAAAGTGTAGTTGGATGCTGCTAATGAAGACCAAATTCAGACAGGGTCTGACAAATCCAAAAGGCTTCCTCGTTGGCTTCAACAACACCACAATACTTTGCTTCTGCCGAAGAAAGAGAGATGGCACTTTGTTTATTACAAGACCATGCAATAGGTCCTGAAAAAAGAGTGAATACATAACTTGTAGTAGACTTTCGATCATCAGAGTCACCAACCTAATTAGAATCATTGAAACCAACCAACAATGGAGATGCTCTTGCACTGTAATGAATCCCGAACTGAACTGTACCTTGAACATATCGAACTATTCTTTTAGCTACCTTCCAGTGACTTTCATGAGGTTTGTACATAAAATGAGCAACAAGACCAATGACAAAGGAAAGGTTAGGATGAGTATGGGTTAGATACAAAAGTTTACCAACAAGTTGATGGTATAAGGTAGCATCAACTTCAGGGGAAATACAAGTGACTGAAAGATTGAATCCAGATTCAAAGGGAGAAGGGGATGGCTTACAATCTTCCATGTGAAAGTGGCGTAGAATATCACAAGCATACTTGGACTGAGAAAGGGTAATACCTTCTTTGGATTGAAAGACTTGAATACCAAGGAAATAAGGCAAGTGTCCTAAGTCTGTCATTTCAAACTTCTTTTTGAGGCTGGAATTCACATGGTTCATATGGTTAGGATCACTACCAGTAAGGATAATATCATCAACATAAATAACAAGGAAGATTAAGGACTTACCCACTTTCTTGGTGGAGATAGTGTTGTCAGAATGACATCTAGAAAAGCCATTATATAAGAGAAAGCTATCCATTTTGGCATACCAAGCCTGAGGGGCTTGTTTGAAACCATAAATAGAATTCTTAAGGCGACAAATAAGGATAGAGTCTTTTTGGACAAAGCCAAGCGGTTGTTCCATGAAGATTTCTTCATGCAAGTCCCCATGTAAGAAAGCAGATTTAACATCCATCTGATGGACTTCCCATTTAAAGGAGGCAACAAGAGAAATAACAAGGCATATAGAATTCATTTTGGAAACATGGGAGAAGGTTTCAGCATATTCAATTAGAGTGTGATTCTTCCTTTCAACTATACAATTTTCTTGTGGAGTATACAGAATAGTATGCTGCAATTGAAGGCCATGTTCAGTGCAAAAGTTGATAAATTTTTTGTTAACATATTCTCCTCCATTGTTAGATATTAACTCAAGAATTTGATGTCCAGGTTGTTTCTCAACAAAGACCTTAAAGGCCAAGAAAATGTTAAAAACCTCACTCTTGAGTTTTAAGAAGTATATCCAAGTGCGTCTGGAAAAATCATCAATGAAAGTTAAGAAGTACTTATAGCCAAAGAAAGAAACAACTAGAAGTGGACCACATAAATCACTGTGCACAAGCTTCAAAGGGGCTGAAGCGCGCCAAGAGGTATGTTTTTCAAAACTATCCCCATGATTTTTTACGAGTACACAACTGAAACAAACACCATCTCGGCAGGATACCATAGGAATACCTGTCACCATATTTTCTTTACATAGATTTTGAAGGGAACTATAGTTTAAGTGAACAAATTGCTCATACCAATTTTTTCTCACTTCATCATTATGAGCAATAACAATGGATGGAAGACTTGATGACCGAAAATTTAAACTTATACAACCTTGTAGAATCATCAGCGATGCCAGTAGCTAAACTATGTCTCGGATCTCGTAGGTCCTTAATTACAACATCATGAGGTGAGAATTCTACGGTTTTCCCTTCACCTAAATGAGTTATCTGATAAAAATATAGAAGGTTGCAGGACAATGTAGGAACACATAATACATCATTAAACTGACCATTATCTAGATGAATGGTTGCATAACCTACAACACTAAGAGACCCGTCATCACTAACATAAATATTTTTGGTGTTACAATCATTTAAAGAAGAAAACATGGCTCAATTTTTGGCCATGTGGTAAGAGGCTCCAGAATCAATGAGCCACTCATGAGAATGAAAAGAAGAAGATATGTTCAATGCATAACTAGATCTCGATTCTTGACAACCACATGCAGAAAGTACCATTCCTGAAGATGAAGTTGAAGAGTTCTCCAAATGGATGTTGTGCTTCTTCATTGTTGCTACCAAGGCTTCCATATTCTTAAAATATTTTGACTCTACGTGACCATCACGATGAAAAAATTTTCAATGTCTATATGTCTTCTTCCCTTTGTTTTTATTTTCCTTATCGGTTTTTTGAGTTGCTTTTTTAGTTTACGACTGAGATTGCTTAAGAACCTTGTTTGGTTTAGGGCCATTCTTTTTAGGATGATGCTTCTTAGGATTATTTGGATTTGGTTGCTGTTGGGATGCTAAGGCTTTGTTAGAAGAGTTTTGAGTATTAATAAGACCAAGGTGTAAGAGTTTTTCTTGTTCTCTTATCAAAGGATCGCAAAAGACATCAAAATAGGGGGACTTGTAGGGTGTTCCTTGAGAAATGAGGGCTTCTCTAGTGGAATCGAAGATGGAAACAAATACAGAGTATGCAGGGCCTAAATTAGCAAGAATGGAATAGATAAGGCTATCATCTTCCTTTTTGACCTTACAACCTTCTAAGAGAAGTCAAAGAGTTTTGAATTTGGACAAAAAATCTTCAATAGGGGAGAAATTATTGGGGTCCAAAATAAGCAACTCATTTTCAAGCTGGTGGGCTCTGATTTCATTTTGAATGACAAAAACAATATTTATATTTTTGATAGCATCATCATGGGAGTCATTTCTTGGATATGAAATCTAAGATCTTTATCAATGGACATTCCTATCAACTCTCGTGCTTGATCTTTTTTATTTTTCCACTTAGCCTTTTAATCTTCATCGGTAGGTTTAGATTCTAGTCTCGAGGCTATTATATAAATCCCTTCACTTACAAGTAAGTCTACCATGTAGGATAGCCATTGGAAATAATTGGCGCTGTTAAGAATAACTAGACATGTACTTTCCATTTTTAAAAATTGAAGCTGTAAAGGTTGAAACTAACTACTACAATGTAAAGATCTCAAAAAATTAGGCCGGTTCAAAAAAAAGGCTTCCAGATGAAGAAGTTATGCATTTTTGAAGAAAAGTTGTAGTAGATGCCAAGTAGTCATGTGATAGGTTGAAAGTTAATGATGAAGTTGTACTAAAAAAAAAATCCCCCCCCTCGAAACTTAATATAATAAGCTTACCTTAAAAAAAAAATACTACTATATGTGGCCCACTTTTATAATAAGTGAGTCACTTTTTACAATGTTACTTTATGAACTAATGACCAAGAAGACTGTAACTTAAATAAAATATAAAGTGACTTTAGATTGTAAGCGATTAACTTTTTATAGTCGGTGAGAAACACTATTACATAAAGTAACTTTAAAACATAAGTTACATGTGCTTTAAAAAAAAACAACTTGACAAATTTTTTTTTTTTTAAAGCAACTTGACAAAAAACTTTTTAGAAAAAGTAACTTGACAAAATTTTTTTTTTGGAAAAAGTAACTTGACAAGTTTTTTTTAGAAAAAGTAACTTGACAAAAAGACTTGAACCCAAAACCTCTTTCTCATAAAGTAACTTTAGACCAAGTGAGTTAGTTAAAAGATTTAGTAATTGTTGGAAAGGAGGAAGGGGGGTTACAACCATGCAAACAACAACACAAAAAAAACAACCCCTTCTGGCTTGATGTTAGATTTCTGGTTAGTCCGCTTAGAAACAAAATATTTTTCTCGCTATTTCTGATTTCTCGAGATTGCACAAAGTTGTAGGGAAATAGCATACGTAGGAGAAAAATATCGTCTTTCTGTTTATGGTTTTCCAGCCCACACAAAGTGCAGAGCAAAGGGAATACAGAGAGAAGAGGGTATATATCAGGTAATAAAAAAATGACTACAAACCGAAATAAACATAGAGATAAATAAATATAATTGCAAAAAAATACTTTATACCTCTAGATCTAAAAAGATATAGCTAGGAAAACCAAAAAAATTTTCGCATGAAATGAAAGGGGTTCCTCACTGGAACAGAGGGTGCGGACACACCAGAACAGTTCTCCCAGCTTGAAAGTGGTCAGAAGTAGTAGATATGGAAAACGACAGTCACATGCAGTAAAAAATGGCTTCGGATTTGGATCAACAATGGATGCGACCCTCAAACAACTATGATACCATGTAGGAATTTACAGGGTAAGTTCCTTAGATCAAACACGAAAGGTCACCGCTCACAAAATGATCACATATCAGTACACTAGTATTTGACATGGTTAAAACCCTCAAAGAGGGAAACAGTCCACAGCCTGAGCCAATGCGACCATTTCAAGAAATTTATTAATGTAAAGAAAGAAAATTTACATAAGATTCTCTCATAAACGGTCACCGGAAAAATGACCCTCCATGCTCTTTAAATAGAGATCATGGACCAATCAGGTGTTAATCCACATATCAAGTGTCAGTAATACTGATGAGAGAATGAACTGTCAGATCACTACATATCGTTACCGTCGGATTATAATTTACGAAAGTACATACTAAAGAAACACATTTTATCTAAATTTACGCTAGATCAAGTTATATTTAACTATTTCCTATGTGTCGGAATATACTAACACGATGAAGCATTTACAAGCCAAATAAAGCTTCACCAAGCCAAGAGAATAATTAAATTACAAACAAGTGAATACTGAAATCAACAAGAATCAACTGAGTTGTTAATTAAATGAAAAACGAGTGAATAATGAAATCTTGAACAAGTCACTTATTTTAATATGAAAATTCCATAAAACAATGAATAATAAGAGTAGCTGCCCTCACACCTTATGAAACCTCATTTACTGTAAGTTAACTTAGAATACAAATAGAGTGCATTTGCAGTGAAGCATCAACAAGCCAAATAAAGCTTTAACAAGCCAAGATAATAATTAAATAACAAATGAGCGAATAATGAAATATTGTTCCATGCTCAATGCCTAATAATCAACCAGTAAGCAAGAGTGACTTTTAATTCTAAAACAATAAGAACCATTCCATCTTCTTTATCAAGTTCATCATAAACTTCCTTTATTGTTTCCGAATCATCCTTAATTTGTAGGTCTTCTTGAAATGACACAATTGGATCATTCAAACATACTACAACCACCAAATGAGGTTATGTCAAGGATGTGTTTAGATTGTGAAAACCCAAAGCACTATAAAATTTAAGAAATCCAATCAATGTTATGGGAAAACTAGGAAGGTTATCCAAACATGATTTAATTGTCTCCATTGAAACCTTAAGTATGTCAGAGATATGTCAATAAGAAAAAAACTATAATGGAATAATTGGAGGTTGGACTATATTATGTTGGTGCAACAAGTTCCACATTTCCCTTAGAAAGCTTTGGAAGCTCATCTTCACCACTGTCACACTCTTCCAAAAAACAATGAGCCATCTACCTCAAGCGCAAGACAACATACAATCACCATTTATGCAGGTTTACTAGGTTACTGAAAACATACAGTCGCTAGGAATCACTAAAAAACAAGTGACTTGTTCAAGATTTTTTCAAACAAAACAAAACCAAGTCACAATAAATAGAAACAAAGTGAGACAAAAAGCAAGACAAAGAAAACTATTTGGAAGCTCATCTACACCACTGTCACACTCTGCCACACATATTTGTTTGGTGGATTCATCTCTTGAAAATGAAAATTTGTATTTAAAATACATCGTACCTCATCAAATATCCATTCAATAATATCACTTTAACTTAAAATGTGAAGCTATTGGAATGTATGCTTAACTATTTTTTCCATATGATTTTTCCCTACATTAGTAAGTTCAATCCTTAATTCAAAGAATGAATATTCATAGCTACTTTCTGTCTCCCATGCAATCAATCTGCTTTCCCAACCCAATGCTTTATGAAGCAAAAAAAATGAACCATCTACCTCAAGCCCAAGACAACATACAATCGCCATTTACATAGGTTTACTAGGTTATTGAGGGTAAACATTCGCTGGGAATCACTCTAAAACAAGTGACTTGTCCAAGATGTAAAAAAAAACAAAACCCAAGTCACAATAACCAGAAAAAGGGCAAGACATAGAGCAAGACAAACAAAACCCTTTGGAAGCTCATCTGCACCACTGTCACACTCTGCCACACATAGTTGTTTGGTGGAATCATGTCTTGAAAAATGAAATGTTGTATTTCAAATACTTAATACCTCAAACCTCATCAAATATCCATTCAAAAACAATGACCCATCTACCTCAAGCCCAAGACAACATACAGTCACCATTTACGCTGGTTTACTAGGTTATTGAAAACATACAGTTACTAGGAATCACTCTAAAAAAATGACTTATTCAAGATTTGTTCAAACAAAACAAAACCCAAGTCATAATAACTATAAATATAAAAAGACAAACAAAACATGTATAAACCTACTGAACCCTACCATAAACCCTACAACAAAACCCAAGTCAAAATAACCAGAAATAGAGCAAGACAAACAAAACATGTATAACCCTGTCGAACCCTACCGTAAACCCTATAAAAAAACCTAATTCACCATTAGAGAACTTTTAAGGTCTAAAATGGGCCTCTTAATAAAAATGTACAACCAAAATAAACTTTATAAGAACCAATATGATTCAAGATGATGATGTTAACCATGGGGGGTGAACCGCAATTTTTGGGGTAAAAAGTAAAAAGATTAAAAGATAATAAAATAATAAAAATAATTTTCAACTTATCTCTCTAAGGTTTTACTCTAATTTCAAGTGGGAGTACTCATTGGATTCAAAATTTAATTCCTCATCCAAGGAGTACCCATGTTACATACTTTCAATGGACCGTACTACACGAAAAAAGAGAAACACAGAAAAAATATGATTTGAATCAAATTTTTCATGTATTTCTCATTTTTCGTGTAGCAGGGTCCATCGAAAGTGTGCAACACGGGTACTCGTTGGATGAGGAATCCAATTTTTCATCCAATGAGTGTTCCCACTTGAAATTTGAGTAAACCCATAGGAAGATAAGTTGAAAATATGAGTTGAAAAAGTAGTTTTTCCTTTTTTCCCTCTAAAATTTGATGATGTAAACTAATTTATTTTATTATTTCCACTATTGTTTTATAATTTCCTTAGGAGGCCCATTTTAGACCTCAAAATTCCCCTAATGAATAACCATAAACAAAGCAAGACACAAAGCAAGACAAACAAAACATGTATAACCTTTCTGAACCCTACCATAAACCTTGCAACAAAACCTAAGTCACAATAACCAGAAACAGAGCAAGACACATAGCAAGACAAACAAAACATGTATAACCTTGCCAGACCCTACCATAAACCTTGCAACAAAATCAAATTCACAATAACCAGAAACAGAGCAAGACATAGAGCAAGACAAACAAAAAATGTATAACCTTGCCAGACCCTACCATAAACCCTACAACAAAACTCAAGTCACAATAACCAGAAATAGAGCAAGACACAGAGAAAGACAAACAAAACATGTATATCCCTGCTGAACCCTACCATAAACCCTGCAACAAAACCCACGTCACAATAACCAGACACAAAGCAAGACACAAAGCAAGACAAACAAAACATGTATAACCCCGTCGAAGCCTACCATAAACCTCGCATTACGAGCTAAATTCCCAACAACCTTGCAACAAGAGCTAAATTCTCAATGACCCTGCAACAAGAGATAAATTCCCAATAATAAATTCAAGTTTTGGAAAACAGAAAACCACAACCAGAGCTAAATTCCTAGCACAAAATTCATGTGTTGAAAAACACAAAATCATAGCAAGCACTAAATTCAACTATTGAAAAACATAGAGTGGATGGTAGGATTTAGAATCCTACTGGAGAGTCGTAGAAGCTACCACCATGTATAAACATCACCCCAAACCTTTCCAAACCTCTTATGCGACAACCATACAAATTACCTACAACACAAACTTGCAAAAAAGAAGAAGAGAAATTAGCATTTGGGAAAAAACCCAAAGAAATTTATAGTAAAATTGCAAAAAAAAAACCATGAATTTAAACACTTACCTGAATGAACCTCGAAACCTACATTTCGACCAACAAACTTGCTCGAATCTCCCACCGGCTCCTTCGCAAACAATAGGCCGCAAGGATGAAACAACATCAAGTGTACATGTAAACCCCCCATGAAGCTGAAAAAACAACCACAGAGCCGTTGGTTAACCCCCCACAAAGCAGAACAAACAACCACAAAGCCACTATTTAACCCACCAAGAAATAGGTAAAGCAACCACAGGTGCAACCTTAAACCCAAAACGAACCTCTGCAAACAACAATTCTCTATGAGCAACGCTAAAATGGCGGACCAGATGAACCTGTACTAGAGTCGAGAGGAGCCATCGTTGGCGGAGCACACTTCTCACAACATGTGGCACGTCCCACTTGAAAGGTGTTGTACAAAAAAATATGGTGTCTCCATGCCAATTGCCAGCATGGAAAGGAGGGCGCACAAGTAATGGCGTCCCTCCCCTAATAATGAAACACTAGATGCACTCATAAAACTTTACCAAGAATTGAGACTAGCTTTCATTGACAAAGTCATTAGAGAAATTTTGAGGTCTGAAATGGGCCTCCTAAGAAAAATGTACAACCAAAATAAGCTTTATAAGAACCAATATGATTTGATATGATGATGTCAACCATGGGGGATGATTCACCATTTTTAGAGTAAAAAAGTAAAAATATTAAAAAATAGTAAAATAATAAAACTACTTTTTCAACTTATCTCCCTAAGGTTTACTCAAATTTCAAGCAGGAGTACTCGTTGGATGCAAAATTTAATTCCTCATCCAAGGAGTATCCATGTAGCATACTTCCGATGGAACTTGCTACAAAAAAAAGAGAAATACATAAAAAAACGTGATTGCAATCACATTTTTTAATGTATTTCTCATTTTTCATGTAGGAGGGTCCACCGAAAGTATGCAACATGGGTACTCCTTGGATGAAGAATCAATTTTTGCATCCAACGAGTGTTCCCGCACGAAATTTGAGTAAACCCATAGGGAGATAAGTTGAAAAAATAGTTTTTTCTTTTTTCCCTTTAAAATTTGATGATGTAATCTAATATTATTTTATAATTTCCTTATGAGGCCCATTTTAACCTCAAAATTCCTCTAATGTTCCCTTGTAGGAATTCGCTTCTTGTTTTGCATGATGATTGAATAAAAAACATTAAACATGTCCAGACAAAGTACTTTGGAAATGTTGAGATTATATTTTGTGGTGACCTTTATCAAACACAACCTATACAAGATTCCCTAATATTTGAACAACCTATTCTCAACAAACAACCAATCACATATGATTTTTGGAAATAAAATGTAAACTGCTATGAATTGCATATTACAATGTGTCAAACAGAGGAAAAATTCATCTCAATATTGAATATAATGTGCACAGACACTCAAACAGAAGATGATTTGATATATTTGAACAAAAATTGTGTTAAGCCTGCAGCTATTGAATCTGATTTTCCCTATCTCTTTTATAAAAATAAAGATGTTTCTTTGCACAACAAAAAAATGTTGGCACTTGTTCCCAGACAAGAAATTGTCATCAATGCAATCGACCAAGAAGAAGAAAACCACGACAATTTTCCTTCACATTAAGATACAACAACATTTCCTTCAGAAATAGTCATGAAATTAAATATGTTAGTTGAAATCTATGCAAGCAATTACGATTCACAAGATGGCCTTTTTAATGGAGCATATGCAATCATTAAATCATATACAAAAACAAATGATATTGATTTCATATGGATCAAGTTTCTCGATACAAATATAGGACATCCCCAAGCAAGAAAATTGGCTAACTTATATAGCGAAGGCATTTCCTAAGATTAGATCCCTAAATTACGAGTAGAAAAACCAATAACACCATCAACAAAGACAATCTATATAAAAATATGAAAACAATTTCTTGTTCAATTGACATGTGCATGCACAATACATTGGTCACAGGGCCCCACACTTGGAAACCTTGCATTTTATCTACACAACCTTGTCTCATGTTAGGAACATGCAATCCTTGTTCCTGTTAAAACATTTACAGAAACAAAACTTCAAAGTTAAACAAAAAATATCATTTGAAATGGATCATCTATGACAAAATGAAAAATGGGAATTTGATTACTAGTATCAATCCTTGCACACACATCCATGCACATTAATTTTGTATTTAAATAGTCACAACCTAGAAACATATATTAACAATGTACTCAATGACTATGATCTACTGGACGCTGATATTTTTTGTTTTCACGAGACACATTTGAAATAAGATAAACTACAACAAAAGTTCAAAACCTTTACTGGTATATATAACCATAAAAAATATGGATTGTTTATATGCTTCAAACAAAGCATATCAATGCTTGAACATATGTTGTTTGAAGAAGACAATGTAGAAGCACTTGTTATCACAAAATCTGACCCTGATAGGTTGCTGATCAAGTAGAATTTGAGTAACTATTTCAAACCAAAATTTTAGTTGAGGCTTAGCCTCCTCAACCTGAGAGGTCTCTCTCACTACGTTTAAGATTTTGAATTAAGGATTAGATGGCTAACTCTAGGAATAAATTGGATAAAGTGTATGACTGGTTGAATTACTGATCAAAAAACATCTATTGGGCTATGGAGTCAAGGTATGTTTCCACAAAACATCAAGATAAGCTTATCATGGAAGTTAGGGCATTTCAGAGTTTTTAGATATTCAACAAAACAGTAACAAAGTGAACAAAACATAGTCTACAAACATATGCAGGAAGTTAGAGCATTTTCCAATGAATTATAAGTAAGATATGTTCATACCACTGCAAATAGGTAGATAAAGAAAGCCATAGGAAGATCAAACATCAAAAAACTCTTTCTGAATCCTGAGTAGTAAGCCAATATCTGTATTATGATAAAAACACACAGTTTGCTACAGTGACATAGTTTGCTTGTTAATGAAAATTTTCCAACCTTGAGGAATTCAACCTCATGTTACATATAGAGTCTTTACAACCTTGGATTCTATGATCCATCTTCAGAGGAATTCAAATTCTATCTTAAATTGACACCTATTTTCTCCTAAAACTGACTATTAATTACATCTGACAGTTAACTGTCTCTTCTAGAAGTCCTAATACAAATAGGAGTAAAACTCCTTATTATGTCTAAACAAACTTATCTAGAACTTAAATGATATCTCAGACAACTGTTCCTCCATATCTTCGACTTTGATGATGCCTCCAATCTTGTTATGCTATCACGCTCGTTCATGTCTTACTTCCCTACAAAACAAGGGACATGTTTCCTATAATTTAGCCTTTTCCTTCTTTGATGATCTTCGAACCCTTTTTTCTGGAAATATGGACCTTTTATGATAAGTGACATGTATTATCACTTCCATGGAACCATGCTTTTCCACCTGTACAGAAACTAAGCCTTTGAAAAAGTAAAAGGAGAAATGGTATGGTTGCGCTACGAAATGAGCAACTATTTTCGTAGTGCAGAATTTGTATCTTTGAAAACTACTCTCAACCATCCTTTTTATTTTTCCTTGAGACCTGTACTTTCATTTGTGAACCATTTCCAACCACCAGCAACAAAAAAATTCAGAAATGAAGCTTTTTTACCTCTCAAAACCCTTATAAAAATGTTCAAAAATGCACCTACAACAGTTTCGTAGCGCGCTACAAAACTGCGGTGTATGTCCCTTTTACACAGTTTTTTCACAATCTTCTGATTTTAAGAGTATTTTCACCTTTTAATGATTTCCTTGATGTTAATAAACCTTAACCATCAAAATAATTCAACTTTGCAAAGTCCTCAAAAAGTGTTGTCTTTCCTAAAAACAAAACTGTATTAAGAATTTGTCACTTACTACTCTTCGTCTACCTCTGCTATAGCTGACCTTCAGACTTTGTCAATTGAATTTCAATATCTTCAATATGCCTCTTCAACCTTCTATTAGTAGCTCTTAAATTAACATTTATCCTTCTCACGAATTTAGCCTCTTTGATTGCAGGGAGAGTCCAGGTAAAATACTGAGCTTCACTGCTGACTGTTTCAGGTTTTGAAACTCTTTCAAGCTCCCACAGAGCCTTAATTCTGTTGAAGTTTATCTTCTCAACAAAATGTTTTATTTCTTTCTTCTTAAGCTTAGAAATTTCAAGATTAGCTAGTCTCAATTTTTCTTTAATTCCTTCATAACTGCTCTTTTCTCTTGGAGTGTTGAAAACTCTGTTTCTGTCTCTTTTAGGCATTGGTGATGAGAGGTATATGGGCTCCTCATGAACATTTGAAACTTCTCCAGCTTTATCTAACTCCACATCTAGCCCTTGCAACTTTTTTTAATTCCTAGTTAGAGGCCTTCTGGGCTTGAACACAAAATCTGAAATTTCATCATTAAAATCCAGCTTTTTGGAAGACTTGATTTTCTTAGATTTCCCTTCATCCAAACTTATAAAATCTGCTTGAACTAAAGGAGATTCCTCAATATCAATAGCCTGTAAAATGTCATTCAAACTACCCTTCAAACCTGGATCTTCTTTTGAAACCACTGTTTTTCCCTTTTCCTTTGCTATTTGACTTCTAGTCAATCTTTTCTGGGCTGATTTGCTGGTTGACTGTTCCTCTACTGTTTCCTTAACTTTAGTTGTCCTCTTTTGTGCAGATTGAGGGGTTTCTTGAATAATCACTGATGTTTTAATCTCAGGCTCTTTCACTTGCTTTCTAGGCTTTAAATTGACAAATATTTTTTATCTTGTCTCTACAGGGCCACTGGTTTCTGATGATGATTTTTCTTTGGCCCTAGGGCTAATACATGCTCCTTGTGTTTCCACCCCAAATCCACAAAAAAAAAAAAATGTAGAACATTCTCTGTTTATCCTCTGAAGTTCATGAAAAACTATCAATTTAACTAGACCATGATGGAAAAGTGAAGTTTCACAGTATTGAGCTTTCATTTTCACTTTATCTGCCATCTTAGCTAAACTTCGAAACAAGAAGAAAGGAAAATCCAAAGAAATCATTCCAGTAAAATGAAACAAGAGTTTGAAATGATAAGAATAAACTTTATGGTATCTTCCCTCACGGGTGAAGTACCTTTGAATGTTGTAGAGCAGATTGGCATAGGTGTTCTTGATGTAGCTTCTTGGCACTGCTTTAGTTAAATTTGTCTCTTCAAACCCTGGCTTCAGAAATTTTTTACAAGGTTCCATCTCAAACCTGAAATTTTTGAACCATCTTTATTCTCCCCTTGGAATCTCTATCACTGATGATATAATTTCAGGGGAAATTGTCAAGTTTAAGAGACCAACCTTTGTATTCGAACCTGTGAATTGAAGAGAAAATTCTTTTGTCACTTGATTATGACCTCCCTGCAATTTTTCACAGAACTTCCAACATCCTGCTTTCTTGAAAGCCTCCTAAACTGATTTGTCTTTTGTTAGAGCCTCTATGCTTTCAGGCTCAGTCCTTAAATAGTGGCCTGACCTGTGATTCTTTCTTTCCTCTTTCATCCTTTCCTTGAAATTGATGTGTGCTTTTTGAAAACCTGTAACCAACAACCTCGCTTGATTTCAGAGTAAACTACCTCGCTTGATAAACTACCTCACTTGATTAGAGACACTGCCTCGCTTGATGAATGAAAGAGAAGATTTGGTTTCTTCTTACCATGAGCTTACCATTCAGAAGAGGGTATGTATCATGTGTTTCTTGCATGAGACAATAAAACCAAATCCAGCCCCTTTCAAATTTGAAAATGACATAAGACAAATGGCCTCAAATGAATGTTATGATGGCTATGAATGGTTGCATGTGTGAGAAAAGACTCGTGGCTGACACCTAATTATGAATGATTAACGGAATTTGGGTGGATTTGATAACTGACAAGACATGCTACGAATCCCTGATTTCATAACGCGCTCAATGCAATTTCAGGGTTTTGCGCTACGAAATGAGCAGCGTTTTCGAAGCGCAAAAACAATTTTTAACACTGTCTGTGCTACGAAAACGTGGTTTCATGGCTTAATCAATTTATTTTTCAAAATGGTTTAAAATTTGATTCTCTAAACATGATATGACACTGTCAAGGTAAGAAATAAGATTGTTAGACTTTATTTTGTGAATGAAAATGAGACTCTTACCCTACTAATTAACCCCTAAAACCTTAACATGACTTCACACCTATCTAAAAATTATGACTATGAACAAAGCAAACTGTCCAAGTTCGGAAAAACTTTTATAGTGATAACAACACTTATGGAAAACATTGTTCTACGTGGAATGCAAATCAAAATTGTCAATGTTTATGCAACACCCTATGCTACATTTCCTAATATGCTAAGTATTATTGAAAAAACATTCTCCAATATATCTATTGGTGAACCAATTATCATTGTAGGAGATTTCAATGTTAACATGTGTCAAAGAAGTATTAGAACAAAGACACTAACATACTGTATGCACAACCACAACCTTTGTTTCCTTCTAGATACAAATTCCTATTTGCACACATCACTTATGATCATGTGTGGTCTAACAAAAAACATAGCTACAAGATCTACAAACTAGATACATATTGGCCAGATCATGACACAATTTGTTTCATAATGGACCATATATATGAAAATTAACCATACAAAATTTTGAACACTTTCCATATTTTAAATTAAACCATTTTTTCCACTTTTTCATTGCTATTGAACCTTAATCATTTACTAATGTCATTTTGCAAGCATCTATTGCATCCATATGCAAACAAAGCTTATATTGCAATTTCCTTTCTGCTATAGAAGCAAAATGGATTAGTGTTGTAGTCACGCAAAAAAAAAAATGGTAAGTATTTACAAATACCATATATACCTACCTTTTGTTCCTTATTTATATATATATAAACTAGTTAGCATGTATCCATTATTACTAATTGCATTTTTCCTGCCTATTGTTTCTTGCATTGCAACAAAAACTTGCAACTTTGAACAACAAAGCAACACAACAACTTAACAAGAAAAACAATTGCAAAAAGAAGTAGAAAGGAAAGTAAACCTATGCATATTGTTTGTGTGCATCTGTCATATCTACCATATACACATCAACATTGCCTCGGTGTAATTGAATCTAATTTGTGTGATCTGTGCACAACATGAATGCATTGTCAGCCATTATGATATCAATTGAAGAACTGAACATCTGCAAATCTCGGAAATTTTTTCATGATGTCATGGTAGTGTTCACCACATTTCTGGATAAAGAAACATAAAATCGTCAACTATTGCATGCTTATTTGAATAATCGACAAGGATTGATGGCATTGATGATGGTTGTTACAAGTGACCTCGTTAAAAAACACAAGCAAAAGATATTTCTATAAGGAAAATGAATTGTAGTCACAAATTTCTAGATTGCACCAAAAACAAAGTATGATCGTGGTGATTGTGACCGTACTATGTTGTTATACAAAATGAGAAATGTAGAAAACATTGATACAATCTATGAATAATACAAATTTTTTCCCAATGCAACAATATAACAACTGGGAGAAAGCATATAAAGATTATCGATTGCAACAATTGCAACGCTTGTAACAATAGCTCAAAAAGTTGGAATGCAATATACACTGCAAATTAAAGACAAAATATTTGAAGACGAAAAGGCATCGGTAACATGCTCAACCTTGCACCACTCATCCATTAGTCTTATGCATTTCATCTTATTGTCTACATGCAATTTGAACAATTACATTTTTATTTTATATATCTATCTATTTTTTGTTCCGGGTGTGTTTTATACTACAACTATTTGTAAAATTTGCATATATCTATAATGAATAGAACAACGCTTGGAAACTAGAGATACGCTAACCATGCTCTTCAAAAACCTAAAAAAAGAAGAAACGCCAAGGAAAAAACATTTCATACAACACATGCCACTTTCATTACACATTTGAATACTGAGATAGAACAAGTCCTAAAGAATAATAATTAATAAACAGATCCAGGTAGGCACATAATCAGTAACCAAGTTATGTTTCATACAACAACTACTTATTTTTGTCTACAAATTTGTTGACTAGTGTTCTTCTCTAACAGGTGTAAGGAATACTTGTTGTTGCAAATGCATACTCAACACCATTTGAATATGTCTATGCCGTATGCAAATGCCCAATGTCTTCCTCTGCAATGATAGAAGATATGTCAATATTTTGTGTTAAGTGTAAACATAAAAACCATTTTCTTTTTCTGCATTTTATCAATTGCACTGTAAGAACTCTTGATAAAAACATCCTGCGATGTTGTCTTAGAAACATGCTAGTTCTAAAGCAACTACTTCCTGAATTAACTACTATGTTGTACAAAGAATATTCGTAGAAAAAAACAACAAAAATTTATATGTTGAGACATTTATAGATACATGGTATTTTCACTCTCAATGATGACAATGAGATTCTGGATGCTGACAACAGCAACAAACAAAGTAGAAGAACCCAAAGTTCCAACTATCAACTTTCTCTTCTCTCCTCAGGTATCATCCCCTTCCTCTCAACTTTAATATTTAGTCATATAACAAAATGCTGCAATTTTCTATTTATGCAAACATTAATAAGAACTTTGTAATATTTTTTCCTCATGCAGGGATGATAAAAGTTCAAAAAACAATACACCATGTTATTATAGATCTTAAATGTCAATGTTGAAGGAACAATGAACATCACTATGTTCAACCACATTTTTTTTTTTTTTTAATAGCGTAAAACATTCATGTCAAGCATAAGCACTGAATTCTATTTGGTCAATGTATTTTGAGAAATGTCGAATGCAAACTTTTGCTATAATCTAATATCTCGCCTTAAGCACTAAATTTTTTTGCTCATAGTGACAAAAATGTTTTGAAACACGGTTTGCAATTTTTTTGTGTTTCCTGGTGTGCGTGACTTCTGATTCTTGTCAGCTAAATAGTTTTATAACCAATGAATTATAATTAGTCTAAGTATTTTGAAAAATGTCCAATGCAAATTTTTTCTATACTCTACTCTCTTGCCTTGAGAACTGAATTTTGTTTAGTCAAAATGATATAATTTTTTACATTATGCTATCAATCTGAATGAATGTGGTCATGTTATTTCAAGTCTCAAAATGGAAAACAAGATAGAGACATATTAGCAACAATTCTACTAGCCATGTGCCAAATTTAAAAATAGGAATGGTAACAAAGAGATAACAACAAATAAGTCTCCTAGTAATATCTTGGATATTATAACATCATTGAATATTGCAAGTTTATGAACCATTTTTCCAAGACTAAGTATCAAAATTTGGCCTTCTCACCACAATAAGCCAACTTCCCCGTATACATACCCCCTGCTACGATGAGAAGCTCTTTCTGGTACCCGTAGCACAAGGTGCTCTTGAAGCTCAACCTCAAAAGAGTGACATCCCTCCCTGTGACATGGACCTAACATCACAGACAATGCCCTTGATGTAGCCATTGTGGTCCTCGTAGTCGAGACTGCGAAAGGGGTCAGGTCCCTTCCTGTGGTGCCTATGAGATTTGAACACCGACCCCTCTCCCTTCCTCTATGCTTTGATTTACTCTACAACCCTTCCTCCCCCGATATTGAAAAACTGTGATAGAAGAATATTCTTCAATTCATGTCTCTTCATGGGGAACATATCAAATTATTTTTCTCTTCTCTGTGGAGCTTCAAACTATGACATAAGAATCTTCTTCAATCCATATCTCTTCATGGGAAACATATTATATTTTTTTTCTCTGCTTTGTCGAGCATGACATGCCCATTGAACATACTAACCCCTTCCATGATATGCATCGAAATTATTAACAGTCTTAAAAATATCCTAATTCCATGGTGCCTAGCTTCTACAATCACAAAGTCCAATGTCTACAACCACTTTCCTTTGAATTAGGGCCGTGTTGAAAAGCTAAAAAACATCATACATGCATTTTACACTGTGATCATACAATTTTGAAATGAAATATGAATATTCCCAGGGGCCAACTTAATATCTTTCCACGTCCATTCCATGGCCGAGAGTCAACATTATCTCCCTTCATGCACTGTGAAATGAATAGGATTTGACCCCTGACTAGATGACGTTGGGTATCTATTTCATCTCCCTGGAATTTTACAACTGTGTGTCTGTGCCTTGGGAAGTATTATTTTATTTATGTAATCAAAGCTATATTGGAAACACATTATAAAATCTTTCAAAACACACTTTGACATGCAAAAAAATATCTAATTTATCATGTGCCTATTAAAAGAAAAATAACATTTGTATCTACATTAAACTTTTATGGCAATAACGAGAAGGTTTTAAAAAAATGTATTATATGTATATAATGATATAGCTTTGATCATTTTCTCAATGGTATGCCAAAAATTGTAATTTTTTTTACATAAATATCTGTTGTACATGGGGTTTCGCAATTATTTGGCTCCTACTATTGCTACATGGGTCGTGTTTGTGGCTTCATGCTAGCAAAAAATACAAATAGGGGATTTATGTCAATGTCATTTACTAGGAGTAAATTAAATAAAATTTACTATAGATAATTTTGTGTAAATGTGCTTTACCTAGTTTCATAGATTGAAAATCGTGTTGCAAATCTAGTTAGAACCCCTCGTAATTCAATTTTACCAAAGTTTTTTTTAAGTTATTCTCTATACTTTGCAAAATTTATTATATATATTCATTTGATTTTAGAAAGGTCTTGGTTTGGGTTTAAGGACTTTTCTTGGAGGTTTGGATTTAAGAGCATTTTTTGGAAGTGGACTGATTTTGCAAAAAATTGTTTTGGGTTTAAAGAATTTTCTTGGAGGACATTTCTTGGAGGCGGCCTGATTTTGCAAAAAATTGTTTTGGACTTAAGGAATTTTCTTGGACGTACATTCAAAGGACATTTCTTGGAGGTATGTGATACATTTTTTTGGATGTTTTTTGTGCTTCATTTTTTTTTAAAGTATGGAGTTGGGCTTAATTTCGAAAAGACATTTTCTGGAAGTATTTTTTAAAGTGACGTTTTTTTTTTAAGTTGGAGGCATTTTTTGAAGTGACATTTTTTTAGAGTACGTGTTTTGAGTTGAAGTAAATATTTTGAGCTTCGTTTCATTTTTATAAGACATTTTTTTCTCGAATTTTTTAAAGTAAGTGTTTTGGATTGGAGTATGTATTTTTTGCAAAAAATTTAAAATGATTTTTAAAAAAATTAAATATTTTGTGATGTTTTTTCTAATTGAGTTATTGTCTAATTTTTGAACTTCAAACCCTATTATCATGGGAAATCGAAGGACTTGTGAGAGAAAATATGATCGAAAAAGAGACCCTGAGGAACATAGAGAAGAGACGAGACAATCTCGCAAAAGGAAGTAAGAAGCCCTCTCAAATATTGAAGAGGAAAATCAACCTCAAGCAGAAATTGAAGCAGGTCTGTAAATGTAAATATTATGATCTATTGATATATTTAAAATTTTCCTAGTGTAAAATGTGAAGCTTAATTTTTATTTGATGAACTAATTTGAAAAATATTTTGTTTAATGTAAACAAACAGAGATATTCCTCAAAACATTGATGATGAGATACAAAATTTTGAAAGAGAAAGTGAAAGAGATATTGAACCAATGATTGAAGATGGTGAAAATATTGAAAGAAATCCAAATAAAGAAATTGAATCACAAGGTATATATATATATATATATATATATATATATATATATATATTAAACACATGCACGTATTATTGAAATTATAGATATATTTATTAATTTAGTTATTTATTGAATATGTACTATTTTTTCGAATATGTACAGATGAAATCACTGTCGATGATGAGATGTTAGAAAATGTTGACACTCACACATATGGAGATAAAAAACCTGACCATGCTATACGATATCCTGCTAACTGCATTTTTGAAAAGTATTTCTTAAATGAGTGGGTGACAGTTCAGGCTCAAATGTTAAAAGGTCTCCTATCATTAAGGAAATTAAAAGAAGCTACGACACTACTGGGTATTCGAAAATTAACCAAAGATAAAAAAATGAAGGAAGATGTGATAAAAAATATGAGTAGTGCTATAAAGTAAATTAAGAGATCTAGAGAGAAAGATGTTTCAATTGTACGTAGAGGAATACATATGGCAATAGTTTCATCAAGTACTAAAGAGAATTGTTTGGTAACATCTATGGCACGAGCACTGGGAACCTCGCGAAAAAATTTGCACAAACATTGGAAATTTCGGCTGCAAATAGATGTAAATGATGAACTCGCTTGTTGGAGAGCTATTTGTAGGCAACCATACAAAGATAGACTTGGAGAAAATGTTAAAAAAATAATATATGAATATTGGAAGAACAATTCACGTGTTTTGCCAACTGCAAGACATGTGATGCGAAGAAGAATTGCACGAAATTAGTACGAAGAACATGAAAAATATTTCTTGGAAACCACTCAGATAGATTTATTCAACAAGTTCAAAGAGGAGAATCGTCAAATTTATGTTTCACTCAGTGCTTTTGTTCAACAAAAACCATGGTATGTAAAACCTATCACCGTACGCGAAACTTTTTGTTGCCGTTATCATGTGGAATTTGAGTTATATTATGACACATTCCTTGATTTCGGTAGAAAATTATGGAAGGATTCACCTCCTCCTTCCACTATATCCGTGATTTCATATCTCAAATTCCATGTGAAAGAGAAAGCGATGAACTATTTTACAAAAAGAAATGTGTTGGTGGTAAAAAATGCGATGATTGTGGAAATTTGATTAAATTTCAAAACAAATATCGTATTGATATAAATGATCAATAATTGTCCAACATGAAAGTGAAATGGAAGAGATATGAATATATCGATACATCGATTCAAGGTGCAAATAGTGTTAAAAGAATTGAATTACTAGAAGATGAAATTTTTCTGATAGACTTTTTGAGAAAGTTTGAGGTAGAAATTTACAAATACACCAAGCATTCCCATAGAGCTCGATGGAAAGACTTGCAATTCAAAAAATCTCGTGAAGTTTTTCCACCAGGGACCATTTTGTCAGTGATTGATTTTGCGGAAAACTACACATTTGTTCCACAAAAAGAAATTCAGAGTGAATACTATCATTCTGACCAAGTCTCCATGCTCGTCCATATTCTATATATACATGCTGAACAAAATGTCGATCATATAGAAAGCACGAGTGAAAATCGACATATCATTAAAGAATATCACTTTTATATTAGTGACGTTCGTACACATGATACATGTTTTGTACAACATTGTTTTGGAAAAATTTATGATTCCTTGAAAAATCGTGGAATAACATTCAATGAACATTGGATATGGTCAGATGGATGCGCAAGTCAATTCAAATCTGCACAATCATTCTTTTAGTTGTGTTGTCTTCATAAGAAACCTGCATTAAACATTGTTGGAATTTATTTGAGACTGGCCATGGAAAAGGAGAACATGACGGTGCAGGAGCATGCATAAAACGAGCACTTCGAAGATATCAAATGAACCACTCTGCAAGCCGACTTGTGAACGCTAAAGAAGTTGTTCAATGGTGCATCGCTACTCTAAGCCATGAGACTAACCCATCAAGGGAAGTGCGAAGGTACATTCAATTTAATTTATATTGGAAATCTAATTTTAAACATTGTACATTTATTGTGCAATGATTATCTTTGATTGTATTTTGATATTGATATTTACAATTTCTTCTTTTAATTTTCCATATAAAGGTTTTTCTAGCATATTGGGATCGAAGACGTAGATAGATCAATTGGAAGTGACGTTGAAACAACAAAAGGGACTCGAAAATTGCATTCAATTCAAACAAAGTCGTCCAGAAATGTGTTTGCATTGGATAAAAGAAAATATTCTTGTTTTTGTGATGTTTTCATAGACAACACAAAATCCAATGACATTTGTGAAAACAAAATGTATGTGAACGATTGGAAACATACAGAGCTAAATACAAAGGGCAAAATGTCTGTTGCAATGTTTGAAGAAATGCAATAAGAGGAAACTACAATATCATCCGATGGTGATCAAGTTTCTGATCTTGTTAGAGAAGGTAACATTTGAATTATTTTCTAATGATTTAAAGATCTAGAAATACATTTAAATATGTATAATTTTGTTTTAAGTTTGTTTTATTGTGCAGGAGATGTTTTTGCTGTAATTGCACCTATTGACAACGATGAAAATGTGAAGTATTATTTGATGCGTTGCACTGAACGAAAAATGAAATTATTACAAAACTATAATGATCACGGATTTCAATATGACAGAGGGTCTATTATACTGAAAGGTTATTTTTTCAGACAAACTCATCAAAGTGGAGACTTTGTTTGCTTTTAAGATTATGAACCTGATTCCATAAGTTGTCAATATAGTCACTTGGTATGTGCAGCACGCATAAAGTTGATATAAGTTCATTCAAATAAAAAATCGAAAATTAAGAGATGGAAAATGTTAAAATCCGATCATGAACGGATTATTGAAGATGGAATTCCATTAGAATTTTTTTGATTGAATTGTCCAAAAATTTATTCTCTTTGGATTAAATATGTTTTAGAACTTCCAGTACTCAACTAAAAATTGAGCTGCTTATGTTATTTGTGCAAGTGTTTGCACATGTACAAATTGTTTTGGTACATGCACGTGCTCTAGTATCAACTGAAAGTAGCTTTTCTACACATGTGAATTGATGAAAAATGTTACATGTATTGGATATATATATATATGTGTGTGTGTGTGTGTGTGTGTTCTAGAATGAAATTAATTGTTGAAGTAGTTTTAGTATGTGCATTGATGAAAAATTATTTACGTACTCAATATATATGTTCTAGAATGCAATTAACTAGAACTAGTTTTTCTATGTGCATTGATGAAAAACTAGTTGTATTTTTTGGTTAAAAGTATCCACAATGTAAATAAATCATCCGCAGTATAGTTTTGTACGAATATTCCTTTCAGACAAGATACTCGGAGCACTTCTCCGACTTTTGGTGGGATTTGACCCACATCTCTATTCCTGATTGAAAATCTAGTACAAAATTTGTTTGTCCAATGGTTGGATATGTTCAATGTGCATTGATGAAAAATGTTACTTGTATTGGATAGATATGTTCTAGAATGCAATTAATTGTTCCAAGTAGTTTTTCTACGTGCATTAATGAAAAAATAGTTGTATTTTTTGGTAAAAAGTATCCACAACATAAATAAATCATCCGCAGTATAGTTTTGTATGAAGATTCCTTTCAGACAAGAGACTCGGAGCACTTCTCCAACTTTTGGTGGGATTTGACCCACAGCTCTATTCCTGATTGAAAATTTAGTACAAAATTTGTTTGTCCAATGGTCGGATATGTTCAATGTGCATTGATGAAAAATGTTACTTGTATTGGATAGATATGTTCTAGAATGCAATTAATTGTTCCAAGTAGTTTTTCTATGTGCATTGATGAAAAACTAGTTGGATTTTTTGGTAAAAAGTTTCCACAATGTAAATAAATCAACAAGGCTACCTATTTGAGTGCATTAACGACATTGACCCAAATTCAACAAACATATATATGTACTAGACTTATATTTCCAATCGAAATTAAAGGGATAATTTGTACATATATCTACTTCTTTAAACTCTTTTTTCAATTAGAGCTCAATTGATACATGGTTAGTTGCATTGAAAAGCTATGTTCTTCCTATTGGAAATTTTTTCATTCAAACAAGACTACATGTAGAGATCAAAAGCAATCTTAAGATTCCAAATGTACTTCAACCATCCAAAAGGTATTTGTGCAACATTACTTGACATGCCATGCCAATTATAGTGAACAACTATCCAATAGAAACATTTAACATTATATACCACATGTGCCAAATGTAGATTGAAACCATCCAAAACTTTAAAATTTTAAAAACTTTTTGATAATATATCGTGCAACATTAAAACATTAAATATCACATGCGAAATATAGATTGAAACCATTCAAAACTTGAGTTTTAAAAACTTTTTGATTATATATATCATGCAACGTTACTTCACATGCCATGCCAATTATAGTTCAACTAGATCCAATAGAAACATTTAACATTATATACCACATGTGCCAAATGTAGATTGAAACCATCCAAAACTTAAGTTTTAAAAACCTTTTGATTATATATCGTGCAACATTAAAACATTAAACATTTAAAACATTAAATATCACATGTGAAATGTAGATTGAAACCATCCAAAACTTGAGTTTTAAAAACTTCACATGCCATGCCAATTATAATTCAACTATCCAATAAAAACATTTAACATTATATCACATGCCAAACGTAGATTGAAACCATCCAAAACTTTTAACTTCTAATTTAACAAAAAATTATAGATCACAACATTACTTCACATGCCAAATGTACTCCAAGCATCCAAAACTTAAATTTTAAAAACAAAAAAAATTATAACACATGTCATTACATAACATGCCAAATGTAGTTTAGATGACAACATTAATTTATAGTTGACAACATTACTTCACATTCACATGCCAAAAGTACTAAAACCATCCAAAAATTAACTTTTTGAAACAAAACAAATTATATTAACAATGTAATAAAATATGTCCAAAAATTGTAGATCTCAAAAGTATCAAACTGTATCAAGTTTAACAAATTTTAAGACCATATAAATCTTGAAATAAAATCTACAAATCATGTCCATCAAATAGAGATAGATCTAGCGTCTTTCCTATCAGGGTCTCAATCCGCACCCTATCATGTGAAGCATCATGGGAAACCTACATACACAATGCACATGTACTTGAACATTAAAATTTGATGTTTTAAAAATGAGTGAGAATATATATATATATCTAGAACTTCATGTAAAAAACAAAATATAACAAAAAAATCATGCAATACCTCATGAGGTTCCCTCTCCATTTGATGAACAAGTTCTGCCCCCATAGGAACATCTGCAGCGGTAAACTGTACAATATACATGTACAGTTATATATATATATATATATATATATATTAAAAACTTTCAAATGAAAATACACGTGTACATATATAAACTTATTTTCAATAATATTAAAAAAAGGAACTAAAGACAACTTGTTCAAATGTTGTGGATGTTCCTATCTCTGTCGCTAGAGTCCGCGGATTAAAGAAATCTTCTATAGGAACCTAAATTCAAAAAATTTTAAATAACTCAAAATATAGATCTCTCTCTCTCTCTCTCTCTATATATATATATATATCTCAATTTTTAATGGAACTTTTTGAGGTAGAATATATATATATATAACTTTTAAACATAAATTTTAAACTTGTGAAAAATTGTCCATACTTGTGGCTCATCTCCCAAGGAAGTAGAAGGTACATCTCCCAAGGAAGAAGAAGGTACCACCATCCCAAAAACATCGGACGGAATCGGTATTTGTTAAAACATTTTATCAAATTATATATATACATACATGTACATGTGTGCACAATTATTTATTTTAAAATCACCTAAAAAACACTAACATTTACCAACATATCTTGATGGTCAGACCCATCTGCATTGTTTGAACCAGAGGTCCCGAACGTGATATTAAAATTTTCGTCATGTATCATGTGTGAGAACTGCAAATGGTGTTTTAACATATAATCATACATTTTTGTTAGATTAATGTACATACAAATAAATGTATACATGTACATACACATGTATTTATTACAAATTGTACACATGTATATGTATGTTAAAATAATTTCAAACCCTAAGGCCATTAACACATACCGTTCCGGTGCCCTCTTCCTCATGAAGAATTAGGTCTTGCAAACCATTGTGACAATTTTTTGCATATATTCGGAGATCTTCAACATTCATGTTGTCATCTCCTCATCTGTACAATACACAAAATTGGCACGTGCATTTTCATGTGCTCTTTGTCGATTTAAACAAACATCGACTACACCCAATCCGCTGTAAACATTGTCGATCATAACATCCCTTGCTTCTCAACTTATTTGAGAAGTCGCATCCATCTCTGACTGCAGAGTTTCGACCCGAAAAGGTCGACTCACCAATGGCGGCTCAGGGCGAGGCAACTCCACATCTCGTTTAGCGCCCTTACGGTTATATAATCAACCTTTCCCCGGGCTAAAAAATTTTGACAGAAGGTGCCTATCATACAAATAGAGAGCTATGTCTGGGTGCTTGAAATATTGCACCTTCAACATTTTTCTTTTTGGCCCTTCCTTGAAATTAAACATTGACTTGGCCACATATTTTGTAACTTTTTGTTTTACATCCTCCCATTTATCTAGACCCAATATTGTTTCCTTTCTCTTTCTCATCACTTCTACAAATGTATTAGTCATTGGCCCAAGAGTTTTGTACACATTTACAATTTCGCCCAATGAATGTGTAACTATTTCAAGGCTTTGTCGACTCTCAGTAGGTAGAGACAAAACCACGAGATCTCTCTGCATTTTTTCATGAAGTTTTTCACACCTTTGTAAGGTGCATTGCGCCATGTTTGTTTCCCATGGTATATCAGTAATGTTGGCCGGATAAGTTTTGATGGGTAGACAACCTTCTTCTTGAATGTAGCTGTTTTCCCTGCGTCTATTTTAACCACTAGTTGGAACATTTTCGGCCTCTGCATCAATATATATAAAATTTCGTATATTAGAAAAAACACATGTAAAAAAAGTTGTACAAATTTAATGAAAAAAATATTGAAATTGATGGCAACCTTGACGTTGTTGGTTAGCATCTTCTCCAACATGACCTGGCCGGGCACGGTGG